>JAHHZJ010002993.1:0-27330 GCA_021437245.1 Aegilops speltoides | reverse complement strand
GGAGCTGTGGGGTGCGGGTAGTAGCCCGGGTCCCTGAATAGCAAATGATCGGCTTTTAGGCACGCAGCAGCTGCTCAAGTCATCCCGACTAGATCACCTTCCATCTCCTTCATGAGCTCGCTTTCTCCCTTCCCTCCTCAATGTCCCTCAAGCTTGTTGACGGTGACTGGATTCAATTTTGACATCCAGAGCATGGAACTTATCTTCAACTATCCTCTCAAGGCTCTAGACGCATATGGGCCCAAATAGTTCAACCTTCCAGGGTTCAAGAAGTTGTTCTCCAACGCTTTGGGCTTTTTGCCGCCCTTCTCACTTTTAGCTTGTTTTTCGATTAGCGGTCCTTCAAGATGTGGGAGCATCCCCCATCACAACTTCATTATCTTCATGTTCAAAGGGCAAAGGGCAAGGTTATCCAATGTAGGTGTCCGGCCAAACTTGGCATTGATGAGCATCCAATGCGGAGCAAACCCACACATCTTCTCCTCTCATTCCTCTTGATAGTCTCTACTATCGTTCCATCACCTTAAAAGGTGTCTTCGATCTAGAATGGGTTTTGATAGAATAGCCTTTATCATGCGATGGTCTCCCACTTGGGCATCAAAGTATGCCCAATGGTGTTAGTGGTTGGGAGACCCCAAGATGATAAACCGATCCAAGCTTCCATATTCAACATCCTTGTCCGGACCTCATTGTACATGTTCTTCATAGACTGGATTCTTCGAATGCCATAAACATCTACATCATCATTCTTGATATGCATTCGAAGCTCCATTCTTCAACATTGAGGAGAATCTTCGCCTTCGTCATCCATAATTGCCATCCGATAGAAATGGGGGATAGAACGCATGATCATTTCATCATTCCAAGCACCAACCAATGAATCAACAACTCCACATGCGTGAAGCTCCATGCAATGTGGGAAAAGTCTCTGGTTTTCACCGCCGATGTAATCCAAACGATTCCGTGTCAAGAAAATTGGCTTTTATCCATGAGCACTCTCATAGAAATCTTGTTGCTCCGTGGAACCTTGAGTCAAAAATGTCCTTCTCCCGGTGGCATATGGATCAATTGCCTCCATAGCCGAGACCTTTGTCCTTCCTTTCTTCATATTTTCACCGAGGATGAGCATCATTATGAACCCAATTTCGCTAAGTTTCAGAACACATGTGCCTCTTCATGATTCGCGTGGCACATTGTCCTTCTTCTTCTCTCAAGGTATATTTCTTCGCTTTTTTTGGCTTGGCAAAGAGGTTTGGCTTGGGCTGCTTTTGCTGGAGCTGATGGCTTAGATTTTGTGGGTGCCCCCTCGATGGCATCTCCCATCAACTTCGCTTCGAGGAGGCGGGTGCTTCCATCCGAAATCATCACTTTTCATGAACTAGCCTCTTCCTCTTGGAAGTTTTTGATCTTGCGGAGGTTTCTTCTTCCATGCTCACTTCTTGCAACGTGGATTTCTTTCTTTGGTTTTCTTTTTGTCGCCTTTGATATCCTTTTGGCAACCACTTTCCTTTAGGCTTGAAGTAATCTCCCATCGAAAAAGTCGAGTCTTCCCATCGTAATTCTTCTTCCCGCCCTGGCAGCCGGAGGCAATCCACTTGGAGTGCCTCTCCATCATCTAAAAACTGCTTCGACTTGTAATCGCCTCGAATCTCAACGATTCGACTGTTTCGGCATTCATCGATATGACCGAAACCCGGAAAAGAATAGGTATAGGCGTAAAGAAGAGTTATCACAAACCGCAGAGGATTTTAAAATAAATGAGTTCAAACATTAGTTTTAGGTTTTCAAAGCATTTGGTCCGACCAGTCAAAAATTCTGAATCCGGTCTAAACCTAACCATAACACCATTTTGTTGGACCAAATGGGTTTGCAGGAGAGCACTAGGGTTTCACTAACTCACTTCGGGTTTACCGAACAACCCGGTTTAACCAAAAGTGGGAAAATGGCCAGAGGCCAAATCGGTTCCGAGAATGTAGAATCGGTCACACCGAGATGTGTTCCGGGGAAACCTAACCCTAAGATTTTCACTAATTTTGTTCTATGATCTAATCGGACAGAAGATTTCAATCTTGGCAAGAAGTAGGCAAACCTATCGGATAGAATCGAGGTTGAAGACGAGAGGGATGAAACTCACCCAACTGGTGGAGTTTCACCACGGCGCAACGGGGGTGAGATTGACCGCGACGGCGATGGAGACCGCGAGGGCGCAAAGGACCCGGGGAGACGATCCGACCACGGCGACGGAAATAAGGGTTTGGGGGGACGCTTAAGGAATAATCAAGCCCCCTCCCTTTATATATTCCTTCGTTGTTTGGACCGAAGTTAAAACCTTTGGGACCGAGATGGTTAATCCAGGTACTCACCGGCACGCTGAATTTGTAACCTTTCACCGAGGTGAAAACCTAGATCAATCCAAGTGATTTCGTCCGTCCATTTGAGTATATTGGTTGACCGAAAGTACTTAGAAGGTTTTGAATTTGCTTTGACGGATGGGGTCGAGTGCCCTCACCTCTCCGTCCGAAAAGTCTTGTTCAAAGTTTGTGATAAGAATGAATAGAGTTTGAGACAAGAAAGCATAGATAGCTAGGGAGGAACTTAGGATTCTTGTCCATCCATTTGGTCAAAAAAAAACCAAAAGACCAAAGCAACAAATGGATGTCCTCGAATGGATAAAATCATGCATCCAACATGCTCAACAATAAGATAGCCAAAATATGTGTCAAACATGCACAAACAAAACACTAGTGCTAAAAATTTGCATGACTAGGTCATCTTTTAGTATATTGATTTAGGAGTCAAATGAGAACATTTGATCATAGGTCATACTCATCGCTTAACACAAGTGGGTTACCACTTTTTAAAGCATTAATGTGTTCACATCATTTGAAGATGCTTTAGCTCATTTTTTAGAGCAAAGCCCCTTTGATTGAAACCCTTTAAAGGGTAAAACTAAGGGTTTCCAAGATTCTGTGATTTGAAGATTGGTTCAAGGAAAGTCTAAGGTTGGGGAATCCTTGAGGCCTTTCAATCCTCATGGGTTGTCCCAAAGGCAAAAAGGATACCATGGAATAGATTGAAGACAAAAGATGATGCCAGAAAGAATGATTCCTTGTCCCTTGTTAAAAGATTTTGGACCCAGAACATGGATGTGGAAGTTATTGCACAACTTTGCCAAAATAAGTAGGAATATGTTCATCACCCCAAAACCTTAGTTCTTCTTTTCGATACATCATCTTTGGGTATATTGATTGTCTAGAACTTGAATTCCTTGGGAACCCACTACCATGGCCTTTGCTTAATGTGTCAATCTTTGAAGTTGCTTTTTAGCTTTTTTTGGGGAAGCAAGCTTTTCCCTTGGAAGGAGGAAACCTTTAGAAACAAACTTGGGTGGGAAGATTTTCTTATTAAATGGGTTAATTTGAAAACAAATTCCTTGATTCCCTTCTTCCTTCTTTAAACCCAAAGCCGTTCCCAAGGCTTTGAGACACCTTTATAATCCCTTTCAATGATATTTTTTGCTCAATGAAATTGGCTTGAAACTTTAGTGGCAAGAGAATTATGAAGTCAAATTTGATTTGATGATTATTGTTCATAATAAGAATTTTTCTTTCTTGTCATCTTAGTTTTAATAGGTGGCGAAATTAGAAAAGGAAGTGCTTAAATTGAAGCTTTCTTTCAAGATGCATTATCTTTGAAACTTGTTCTTGCTTAGTTGGAAGGTTTAGCTTTCATGAGATTTAGGATTCATATCTTCTTTTGGGAAAAAGAGTGTTTATTTCTTTATTAACGCCTAACTTTCCCAACATTGTCCCGCTTCTGCTTAAAGACACTAGCTTTTCTTCTAAGCTCCTAGATTTATATTAAAAGCTATTTCCCAAGAACTCCTACATTAAATCAAAAATTAGGGTAACCTTTGGCTTTTGCCATGAAGATTTCCACCCTCATTTGGTAATCAAAAAGCAAGGAGTTGGGTTAAAGAAGAAGACCCTTCATCTTGACGATTCAGTTGGAGTGATAGCTTTTTCATGATTTTAGGGAGCCCAAACCCATTCACCAACATGAGCTTAGTTTTCTTCTTGTGTAGCTCCTTGATGATTGTCTTTCCTTTCCAATCCTTGCTTCCCGAGAGGATCTTCGCTCATAACGATCATCTCTACCCTTCTCTTTCGGGACTCTTCTTGAGCTTTTCTTCTTGGAGACTTTCTTCTTCTTGTGGGGAGTCGAACACTCATTTGAGTAGTGTCCGGTCTTCCACAATTGTAGCAGCCGATACTAGAAGATCTCTTTTCATCATATGATCTAGACTTTGAGCTTCTTTCCTTGCTTCTACTCTTGTAGAATTTGTTAAGTTCTTCACCATTAGGCTTATCTCTTAATTGGAAACTAGCTTGTCACTTGAGGTTGTGGAGCTTCAACGCAGCTTTGTAAGCACCACTTGACTTGTTGTGAAGCTCTTCCTTATCTTTAATGTCATCTCATGAGCAACAATTCTTCCAATGACTTCGTTAGGCTTGAGATCTTTTAGTTTGGCATCATTTGGATCAAAGTGCACACGGTGTCATACTTTCCATCCAAAGCTCGAGAATCTTCTTGATGATGAATCGGTCGGTCATTTCCGCTTCCTAAGCCTGCCATCTCATTGGTGATGAGAGGTAGAGTACATTTCAGCAATTTTCACCTTCCTTCATCTTGAACTTGTCGTCGACCTTGAAGAACATCTAGCTTTGATTCCTTCACGGACCCACCTTCGCATTTCACCAAAGTATCCCAAATCTCTTTGCATTCTCAAGACGGCTGATCTTGTTGAACTCCTGACACAAAGCATTGAAGAGAATTCAAGCTTGAGCATTGTTCAGAACATCCGAACTCATCCGCAGAGGATCCGAACTTTTCCTTCCTCAAGAACTCACCTTGCAAAACACAAATAATGCCCCATGGGGGTTATGTCCAAGAATATGCATTTTCATTTTATGCTTCCAACTAGCAAAATTTGAACCATCAAAGTAAGGACCTACGAAATTCCTCACTAGACGCCATACTCTCCTAGGTTGTGAAACCAAGCTTATGGAATCCAATGCAAAAAACCAATCCAATGGAGACCAAAGCTCGATACCACTTGTAGGATCGGAAGTATGTCTAGAGGGGGGTGATTAGACTACTTGACAACTTAAAAGTTTAGCCTTTTGATTAGGGGTTTTAGCAAGTTCACAATGATGACCAAGTCAAGTATCACCCACACATGCAATTCTAGAGTAGTGGCAGGGAAAGTAAATTGCACATGTAGTAAATAAGAGGTGGAGAAGAGCAAACAATTTGGAGACACGGAGATTTTTCTCGTGGTTCCGATAGGTGGGCTATCCCAATCCACGCTGATGGAGACTTCAACCCACGAGGGTAACCCAAGAGAGTCCACGAGGGCTCCACCCAAAGGGTCCACGAAGAACCCTTGTCTATGCCATCATGGCCACGCCCACGGAGGACTAGCCTTACTGGGTAGATCTTCAAAGTAGGGATCTCCTTGCCCTTACAAACTTCTTGGTTCAACTCCACATCTTGACGGAGGCCCCGGACACCAACAATCTAGGAGGCACCACCTCCAAAAGGTAAAGATGGTGTTGGTGATGATGAACCCTTGCTCTTGTGCTTCAAATGATAATCTCCCCAACACTCAACTCTCCTCACCGATTTGGCTGTGGTGGAAGAAAGGATTGAGGGAAAGCAACTTGGGAAGGCTAGAAATCAAGTTTCATTGGTGGGAGGAGCAACTTGATCTCAACACAAGGGTAGGTAGTTTTCTCTAAATGTAAGGTAGGAGGGTAGTTCTTCTGATGGCTCTCCACAATGAAGAGGAGGTGGAGGGTATTTATACCTCCACAAAAAATCCAACTGTACAATTTGACCAACTCCCACAAGGACAACTCTGAGACCGAAAGTTCAAATTTAGAATTGGGATTTTGGGAAAAATACAATCTTAGTCCGTTCTTAAACATTTCAACTCGTTTACCTAAAATTTAACAATCTTTCAAATTTTATTTTTTCAAAAAAATTTTAGGGTTTTATATTAGGTGGTTAAGATAGTTTATAATTACCGGATTAAAGGTTAATGAAAATTGTGATTTTGAGAGATTCACTGCACTTTAGAAAGGTCATCAAAACCCTTTTAATAGTATTTTCCCTATGGACTCGTATCTTATCACTTAGACGACCCAATGCCTTCGGGGGACCCATTATTTTCCCTAAAGAACCAAAATTTCCAAAATTTTTAATAATTTGGTTTTTAATTCCCCTTTTTCCTTTAAAATTTTTTGGGGGTTTCATTGTGCTTTTTTACTTTGACCAAGTTCAAGGTTTTTGCTATTTTTGAAAAATTTTCTTTTCTCATCCAAAGCATGCTTTTGTCCTTTTCATTTTAAAAAGAATCCGTTTTGATTTTATGATTATGAAAATTTTAAATGGATTAAACCGTTTTGAATGTTGAAGAAGAGTTGGGGTATATGATGCAAACCTAAATTTTGTTGATCCAAAAGGGCAACAAGAAGCCCAAACCATCTATGGATTGGCAAAATCTTTGAAAAGTTGAAAATTAAAACCTTTTAAATATGGGTGAATCAAAAGAATTTTTATTTTCATTTTGAGAACTTCGAAATTTACAAAAGGGAAAGGTTTTAAAAGGGGATCAAGAGCTTTGATAAAAAATAGTAATGAAAAAATCAAATTTGGAAAGAAAAATTCTGGGAAAAAGTAAAGGATACCTTGAATAAAAGGGGGTTTTCAATTTAAAGGACCTTTCGGAAGCCCTGTTCAAATATTGGGATCCAAGATTTTTAAAAAATAAGATTTGGATAAAGGGAGGGGTTTTAAAATGGTTCCCTCTTTCACCCCCCCAAAAAGCAAACCGGGGATAAATTTTTTGGGGAAAAAATTCAAAATAAAAAAGGGTTTTTTGCCCAAAAGGGAGAAGTTTGGTTCATAAATTTCCAAAACAAAGAGAAGATAAGTTTCCCATCTTCAAAAGCCCTGGCTTCATTCAAAATTATGCCCAATGGGTCAAATTAAAACCCGAAGTTTATGTTTTACAAGGTTTTTTGGGAAGTTAAAATAACCAAGTTATTTGGGGAAGGCCCACCCAAAAACTAAATAACTTTATGGGGGTGAAAAAGGGCCAGTGGGACCGGGGCCAAGACCCCCCCGGGGGGGAATAATTTCAAAATTTAGAACCCAAATTTTGGAGAAAGAGGGGGTTTTTTCCCCCTTGAGACCCGGGAGCCCAAAGGGGTTCCCTCCTACGGGGCCCATACCCCAATTTTGGGGAACCTTAAAGGGAAATGGAAAACAACCAACAAACAGGGTTAAAAAATTTTGGGTCTTCAACCATTTGCCCGTTCCTATAACCAAATCAACCCGCATTTAAAACATTCCCCATCCCTTTGTTCCAGGTCGGTGACATAAGGACAAGGGATCCAAGGGACCTTTTCCCTATTTCTCCTAATTATAAAATTTTTGGGGAAAAAGAAAAAATCCCCTTTTTTGCTGGAAAACCCCCACCCTCCCCCCTTTCACTGGCCCAATCCCTTTACCCCAGAATATTCTAAACCCTGGGCTTTGACATTCCCCAAACATAAGGTTCCAAAATTAATCCATGAACCCTTCAAACCCCTATTTTTCCCCGACTTCCTTGAAAAATTAAACTCTTATTGGTTTGGCCTGGAAATTCTGGTTTGAACAACTCCAAAATTTCAGGAATTCCCAGCATGGATCCCAATATTGCTCCTTTTCTCAAATCTTTTATGGGTTGGCCCAAATTTTCCCTTCTGTAGATCCCGGACAGTTTGTTTTCCCGCATAACCGCAGTCCTTTCCCCTATTAAATACGGGTTTTCCCTTTATATTTTAGAATCTCCCCCGATGGCAAAACTTCCAAAACAACCCCATTTTGGCTCTTTTTCCCCCTTAAGAAACCTTGTCCTTTTCCCGAAACGGAGTTCTTAAACTCAAAGTTTCCCCATTCGGATTAAACGGCTCCCGTAAAGGCTTTGAAGGCACAAAATGTCCGAATTTATTACCCATAAAAACCCTATGGTTGAACTAAACCCATCTTTATTTTCCTTCTTTTGCAAAGGTTTGTTTGGTCATAACCACACCCTTTGAAACAGTCCGCCCTTTGTTGTATTTTAAAATTTAAAACTTTTATTTATTGGCTTTTGGGAAATCCTTAAAGCCCTTACTTTTCATAATCTTAATTTCCCCAAAGTCCAGGGCTTTTCCCAGGTTTTCGGGAAACCTTTTCAAGTTCCTTTTATGTACGAAATTTTTTCCATCCGATGTCCCCATTCTTCCTCACTACTTGGTGTAGGTGTCTCGAAACCGGTTTCTGCGATTTAACTACTTTCAAGTAAGGGAGAAGGTACTATTACCTCATCAATTTCCACTTTCCTCCCACTCACTTCTTTCGAGAGAAACTCCTTCTCTAGAAAGGATCCATTCTTAGCAACAAATGTCTTGCCTTCGGATCTGTGATAGAAGGTATACCCAACTGTTTCCTTTGGGTATCCTATGAAGACACATTTCTCGATTTGGGTTCGAGCTTATCGGGTTGAAGCTTTTTCACATAAGCATCGCATCCCCAAACTTTAAGAAACGACAACTTTGGTTTCTTGCTAAACCACAGTTCATAAGGTGTCGTCTCAACGGATTTCGACGGTGTTCTATTCAGTGTGAATCGGCCGTCTCTAGAGCATAACCCCAAAACGATAGCGGTAAATCTGTAAGAGACATCATAGATCGCACCATATCTAGTAAAGTACGATTCGACGTTCGGACACACCATTACGCTGTGGTGTTCGGGTGGCGTGATTGCTTGAAACTATTCGCATTGTTTCAAATGTAGACCAAACTCGTAACTCAAATATTCACCTCCACGATCGATCGTAGAAACTTAATTTTCTTGTTACGATGATTTTCAACTTCACTCTGAAATTCTTTGAACTTTTCAAACGTTTCAGACTTATGTTTCATTAAGTAGATATACCCATATCCGCTTAAGTCATCTGTGAAGGTGAGAAAATAACGATATCCGCCACGAGCCTCAACATTCATCGGACCACATACATCTGTATGTATGATCTCCAACAAATCTGTTGCTCTCTCCATAGTACCGAGAACGGTGTTCTAGTCATCTTGCCCATGAGGCACGGTTCGCAAGTGCCAAGTGATTCATAATCAAGTGACTCCAAAAGTCCATCAAGATGGAGTTTCTTCATGCGCTTTACTCGATATGACCTAAACGGCGATTACCACAAATAAGTTGCACTTTCATTATCAACTCTGCATCTTTTGGTTTCAACATTATGAATATGTGTATCACTACTATCGAGATTCATAAGAAATAGACCACTCCTCAAGGGTGCATGACCATAAAAGATATTACTCATATAAATAGAACAACCATTATTCTCGATTTAAATGAATAACCGTCTCGCATCAAACAAGATCCAGATATAATGTTCATGCTCAACGCAGCACCAAATAACAATTATTTAGGTCTAAAACTAATCCCGAAGGTAGATGTAGAGGTAGCGTGCCGACCGCGATCACATCGACTTTGGAACCATTTCCCACGCGCATCGTCACCTCGTCCTTTGCCGAGTTAAGCAATCAGTAGTCCTGCTTTGAGTTGCAAATATTAGCAATGAACCAGAGATCAAATACCAGTGCTACTACGAGCTCTAGTAAGGTACACATCAATAACATGTATATCACATATACCTTTGTTCACCTTGCCATCCTTCTTATCCGCCAAATACTTGGGGCAGTTCCGCTTCAAAGGACTATCGCTTGCGGTAGAAGCACTCGATTTCAGGTTTAGGACCAGACTTGGGTTTCTTCTCTGAGCAAAGAACTTGCTTGCTGTTCTTCTTGAGATTCCCTTCTTCTTCCTTTGCCTTTCTTCTTGAAACTAGTGGTCTTATTGACCATCAACACTTGATGCTCCTTCTTGATTTCTACCTCCGCAGCCTTTAGCATTGCGAAGAGCTCGGTATAGTCTTTACTAACCCTTGCATATTATAGTTCATCACGAAGCCTTTGTAGCTTGGTGGCGTGATTGGAGAATTCATCAATGACACAATCATCCGGAAGATTAACTCCCAATTGTGTCAAGTGATTGTAGTACCCGGACATTCCGAGTATATGCTCACTAATGTAACTATTCTCCTCCATCTTGCAGCTATAGAACTTATTGGAGACTTCATATCTCTCAATCCGGGCATTCATTGGAATATTAACTTCAACTCTGGAACATCTCATATGCTCCATGACGTTCAAAACGTCGTTGAAGTCCCGGTTCTAAGCCGTAAAGCATGGCACACGAACTATAGAGTAGTCATCGACTTTGCTCGCCAGACGTTCATAACATCTGTGTTGCTCCAAAGAAGAGTTCGTCACCTAGCGGTGCATCCAGGCGTAGCTCTTACGTGCAGCAATGAGGATGATCCTCAAATTACGGACCCAATCCGTGTAATTGCTACCATCATCTTTCAACTTTGCTTTCTCAAGGAACGCATTAAAATTCAACGGAACAACAAAGACGAGCCATCTATCTACAATCAAACATAAACAAGCAAGATACTATCAGGTACTAAGTTCATGATAAATTTAAGTTCAGTTAATCATATTACTAAAGAACTCCCACTTAGAAAGACATCCCTCTAGTCATCTAAGTGATCACGTGATCCAAATCAACTAAACCATAACCGATCATCACGTGAAATGGAGTAGTTTTCAATGGTGAACATCTTATGTTGATCATATCTACTATATGATTCACGCCGACCTTTCGGTCTCCGTGTTCGAGGCCATATCTGCATATGCTAGGCTCGTCAAGTATAACCCGAGTATTCTGCGTGTGCAAAACTGGCTTGCACCGTTGTAGATGGACGTGAGCTTATCACACCCGATCATCACGTGGTGTCCGGGCACGACGAACTTTGGCAACGGTGCATACTGGGAGAACACTTCTTGATAATTTAGTGAGGATCATCTTATAATGCTACCGTCAATCAAAGCAAGATAAGATGCATAAAAGGATAAACATCACATGCAAATCAATATAAGTGATATGATATGGTCATCATCATCTTGTGCTTCATGATCTCCATCTTGCAGCACCACCATGATCACCATTGTTACCGGCGCGACACCTTGATCTCCATCGTAGCATCGTTGTCGTCTCGCCAAACTTATGCTTCTACGACTATCGCTACCGCTTAGTGATAAAGTAAAGCATTACAGGGGCGATTGCATTGCATACAATAAGGCGACAACCTTTGGCTCCTGCCAGTTGCCGATAACCGGTTACAAAACATGATCATCTCATACAATAAAATATAGCATCACGTCTTGACCATATCACATCACAACATGCCCTGCAAAAACAAGTTAGGCGTCCTCTACTTTGTTGTTGCAAATTTTACGTGGCTGCTACGGGCTTAAGTAAGAACCAGTCTCACCTCGCATCAAAACCACAGCGATACTTCGTCAAATAGACTCCGTTTAACCTTCTCAAGGACCGGGCGTAGCCACACTCGGTTCAACTAAAGTGAGAGAGAGGCACCCACCAGGTCACCTTTAAGCAGCGAGTGCTCACAGCGGTGAAACCAGTCTCGCGTAAGCGTCTGGCGTAATGTCGGTCCGGGCCGCTTCATCTCACAATACCGCTGAACCAAAGTATGACATGCTGGTAGGTAGTATGACTTGTATCGCCCACAACTCACTTGTGTTCTACTCGTGCAAAACATCAAACCATAAAACCTAGGCTCGGATGCCATTGTTGGGGAACGTAGTAATTTCAAAAATTTCCTCGCACACGCAAGATCATGGTGATGTATAGCAGCGAGAGGGAGAGTGTTGTCTACATACTCTTGTAGACCCGGCGAAGCGATCACAACGTAGAGGAAGTAGTCGTCACGTTCTCCTCGCGATCCGACCGGTCCCGCGCCGTTACTCCGACGCCCCGAGTTCTTGACACACGTACAGCTCGATGGCGTCCCTTGTACTCCGATCCAGCCGAGTGTCGAGGAGAGTTCCGTCGACGACGGCGTGGTGACGATCTTGATGTTTCACGGCGCAGGGGCTTCGCCTAAGCTTGCGACGGTATAACCGAGGTGGAATATGGTGGAGGGGCACCGCACGGCTAAGGAACGATCTCACGATCAACTTGTGTGTTCCTAGGTGCCCCCTGCCCCGTATATAAAGGAGCCAAGGGGAGGGGCGGCGGCCAAGGGAGGCGCTACAGGAGTCCTACTCCCTCTGGGAGTAGGATTCCCCCAATCCTAGTTGGACTAGGATTCCTGAGGGGAAAGAGAGAGAGGGGCGGCCCCTTCTCCTAGTCCTAGTAGGACTAGGGAGGGGGGGCGCAGCGCCCACTAGGGCTGGCCCTTTCTCCTTTCCACTAGGGCCCATCGAGGCCCATTTACCTCCGGGGGTTCCAGTAACCTCCGGTACTCGATAAATTCCGTTTTACTTGGAACCATTCGAACTCCAAACATAGGCTTCAATATATCAATCTTTATGTCTCAACCATTCGAGACTCCTCGTCATGTCCGTGATCACATCCGGACTCGAACTCCTTCGGTACATCAAAATACATAAACTCATAATAAGCATCATCGAAACCTTAAGCGTGCGGACCCTACGGTTCGAGAACAATGTAGACATGACCTAGAACTATTCACGGTCAATAACCAACAGCGGACCTGGATGCCCATATTGGTTCCTACATATTCTCGAAGATCTTTATCGGTCGGACCGCATAACAACATCGTTGTTCCTTTGTCATCGGTATGTTACTTGCCCGAGATTCGATCGTCGGTATCAATACCTAGTTCAATCTCGTTACGGCAAGTCTCTTTACTCGTTCCGTAATACATCATCTCACAACTAACTCATTAGTTGTAGTGCTTGCAAGGCTTGATGATGTGCATTACCGAGAGGGCCGAGATACCTCTCCGACAATCGGAGTGACAAAACCTAATCTCGAAATACGCCAACCCAACATCGCCTTTGGAGACACCTGTAGTACTCCTTTATAATCACCCGATTCGTTGTGACGTTTGGTAGCACCAAAGTGTTCCTCCGTAAACGGAGTTGCATAATCTCATAGTTATAGGAACATGTATAAGTCATGGATAAAAGCAGAGCAACATACTAAACGATCGTGTGCTAAGCTAAGGGAATGGGTCATGTCAATCGATCATTCTACTAATGATGTGACCTCATTAATCAAATAACAACTCCTTGTTCATGGTTAGGAAACATAACCATCTTTGATTAACAAGCTAGTCTAGTAGAGGCATACTAGTGACATGTTTGTTTGTCTATGCATTCACACATGTATCATGTTTCCGGTTAATACAATTCTAGCATGAATGATAAACATTTATCATGAAATAAGGAAATAAATAATAACTTTATTATTGCCTCTAGGGCATATTTCCTTCAATGTTTTTATTAAACGGTGGAGCTGTAAGTTGGTGTAGTTCTAAACAAAGCGTCATGGCGGGATCTACATGTGAAGCGGAGTACATAGCTGCTTTGGAAGCAGCAAATGAAGGAGTCTGGATGAAGGAGTTCATTTCCAATCTAGGTGTCATACCTAGTGCATCGGGACCAATGAAGATCTTCTGTGACAATACTGGTGCAATTGCCTTGGCAAAGGAATCCAGATTTCACAAGAGGACCAAGCACATCAAGAGATGCTTCAATTCCATCCGGACCAAGTCTAGGTGGGAGACATAGAGATTTGCAAGATACATACAGATCTGAATGTTGCGAGACCCATTGACTAAGCCTCTCTCACGAGCAAAACATGATCAAGACCAAGACTCCATGGGTGTTAGAATCATTCTTGTGTAATCTAGATTATTGACTCTAGTGCAAGTGGGAGACTGAAGGAAATATGCCCTAGAGGCAATAATAAAGTTATTATTTATTTCCTCATATCATGATAAATGTTTATTATTCATGCTAGAATTGTATTAATCGGAAACATAATACATGTGTGAATACATAGACCAACATAATGTCACTAGTATGCCTCTACTTGACTAGCTCATTAATCAAAGATGGTTATGTTTCCTAACCATAGACATGTGCTGTCATTTGATTAATGGGATCACATCATTAGGAGAATGATGTGATTTACATGACCCATTCCGTTAGCCTAGCACTTGATCGTTTAGTACATTGCTATTGCTTTCTTCATGACTTATACATGTTCCTGTAACTATGAGATTATGCAACTCCGTTTACGGAGGAACACTTTGGTGCTACCAAACGTCACAACGTGAATCGGGTGATTATAAAGGAGTACTACAGTGTCTCCGAAGGTACATGTTGGGTTGGCGATTTGAGATTAGGTTTTGTCACTCCGATTGTCGAAGAGGTATCTCTGGGCCCTCTCGGTAATGCACATCACTATAAGCCTTGCAAGCAATGTAGCTAATGAGTTAGTTACGGAATGATGCATTATGTAACGAGTAAAGAGACTTGCCGGTAACGAGATTGAACTAGGTATTGGATACCGACGATCGAATCTCGGGCAAGTAACATACCGATGACAAAGGGAACAATGTATGTTGTTATGCGGTCATGTCTACATAGTTCTCGAACCCGTATGGTCTGCGCGCTTAAAGTTACGATGACAGTTTTATTATGAGTTTATAAGTTTTGATGTACCGAAGTTTGTTTGGAGTCCCGGATGTGATCATGGACATGACGAGGAGTCTCGAAATGGTCGAGACATAAAGACTGATATATTGGAATCCTATGTTTGGACATCGGAAGTGTTCTCGGTGAAATCTGCATTTTACTGGAGTACCGGGAGGTTACCAGAACCCCCCGGTGACCTAATGGGCTTTAGTGGGCCTAGTGGAAGAAGAGGAGAAGGGGCCAAGGGGCATCCGCGCGCCCCTCCCCCCAAGTCCGAATAGGACAAGGAGGGGGGCGGCGCCCCCCTTTCCTTTCCCCCCTCTCCTCCTTCCCCCCAAGTCCTAGTCCAACTAGGGAAAGGGGGGAGTCCTACTCCCGGTGGGAGTAGGACTCCTCCGGCGCGCCTCCTCCTAGGGCCGGCCGCACCCCCCCTTGCTCCTTTATATACGGGGGTAGGGGGGCACCCTAGACACACAAGTTGATCTACGGATCGTTCCTTAGCCATGTGCGGTGCCCCCCTCCACCATATTCCACCTCGGTCATATCTTCGCGGAGTTTAGGCGAAGCCCTGCGCCGGTAGAGCATCATCATCGTCACAACGCCATCGTGCTGACGGAACTCATCCCCGACACTTTGCTGGATCGGAGTCCGCGGATCGTCATCGAGCTGAACGTGTGCTGAACTCGGAGGTGCCGTACGTTCGGTACTTGGATCGGTCGGATCGTGAAGACGTACGACTACATCAACCGCGTTGTCATAACGCTTCCGCTTACGGTCTACAAGGGTACGTGGACAACACTCTCCCCTCTCGTTGCTATGCCATCACCATGATCTTGCGTGTGCGTAGGAATTTTTTTGAAATTACTACGTTCCCCAACAGCACCACGTCCCCGATTTGGCCTCCAAGTGAGGAGCCGCCCAACGCCGGCTGCCGGATCTGGCGAGGGGTGCCGCATCGCAGCCCCGATTTGGCCTCCAAGGCGAGGATCCGCCCAACGCCGGCTGTAGGATCCGAAGAGGGGTGTCGCGCCCTCCCCCCGATTTTGTCTCCTGCGCGAGGAGGCGCCCGACGCCGGCTGTGTTGACCGACCCAACCAGTGGCGGATGCACGTGGGCTGATTGCATTTTTTCTTTTTGATTTAGGGGTGTCTATGTAAAATCTATTGACTACTTTGTAAAATTATATTAAAATTGACCTAGCACGAAATGTTACGCCACGTAGGCAAAAAAGGGCCCCATCAGTCATAAACATGCTTAACTGAGCCAAATCCGCCGATCAGTGGTTTTTGCAAATTGTTTATGATAGAGGTGATGTTTTTGCCAAGAAACTATAACATAGTGATTTCTGCTAACCAAGCCCTCAAACTGGTGGTTTTTTGCAGTTTACTCCTACTACTGAGAATACGCAGAGTCCAGAAGGGGAGCGGAAGTGGAGCGGTAGTGCAAGGGCGGTACTACCGCTCATGCTACCGATCCACTGCCACGCAACCCGACACGAAAAATCGCATCCCCGAAGGCAGCGGTACTGCCGCCTTGTGACGCCCCGAGGCCGATGCTCGAGTTGCCTTCATTTATTTTCGTTAACATTGGGTGTTTCAATTGTTTGTTGCATTATCATAATCATTTTGCATATTTCATTCCTCTATGTTTGTTACCATGATCATGATGAGTGCCATTGCCATATTCTGCTTCTTGCATCATGTTCATCATTGGTTATATTTTTCCATCCTTGTTGTGCCATGATCATCTTGCTTTGTTATATGCTTCATGATTTTTGTGTGCCTCTTGTCATTTTATTGCATTGCATCATGATCATCTTGCTTGTTGTTGCATGTGCATTTTAACTGTGTATGTTATGGTGTGATCTCTTTCTCTTGATCTTCATTGTTGTTGTCTTCACCCTTCAAGTTAATCCATCTCCAAGCAGCTAGCGCAGTGGCTAGTAGCGATGCATCCATCCGTGAGGTCCTGGGTTCAAACCCACCTCCCTCCCTTTTCATTTTTGTTGTTATTGTTGTTTTAGTTATTCCACATGCACACTCACCATTGCTGCATCAGCAAGTTCTGCTGCTCGTTTGCGTCCAGCCATGGCCACAGAGCGAGCCATCTCTGATTCCATTTTCAGTTTTGTCAGATCAACGCCAGAGCATAGTTCATCTCGAGCGTAAGGCATTCCTTAGCAGAGTTCTATCGTAGCCCATCTGGTTAACAACCCATGAACCTATCCGAGGGGTCTCAGTATCAATCCCAGGCGCCTCTGTTTCTTTTTCATGAACTTTTTGCACCAATTTTTGGTTCACTCAGATCAAGCCCTTGTTCTCCTCCATGTTGGGCCTAGCCCCTCTCTTATCACCAACACAATGCTATCCTAGTGGTCTTCAGAGTGTGCATCGATAAGCAGATCTTGGGTTCTATCCCAGGTTCTCTCCTTTTTGTTGTTTTTTTATTGACGTGTCTCCGTCCTAGCTCGTCCACACGCACCTGGGCCGCTGCACTGTGACCTGAGCCTACTATTAGGTCGCTGCACCGTGATGCTTTGGGCATGTGCATGTTTTTTTCTCTGCCTGTGCATTTAGTTATTTTTTCCAGTGGCCCCTCTAGTTAGGGTTTTATCCTCTCGGCGACGATTCTAGCCGCCGTTGAGATCGTTTCTCCCTCCCGCCGATCTGCTCCAGGGAACCGGTTCGGGCTGACTCAGGGGTGTTCCTCGGAACGCTGCCCGGCCTTGCCTGTGTTCTCCTTTCTATAATCGGCCCGGGCTAGGGTTTCTCATAGCTATACCCGGTGCTGCGAAGAAGATCGGGTAAGAGTTGGAAGATGTCTGCGGAAGCTGGAGGCAAGTCGGCGAGGGCCGATGGTTCTATGTCCGCAACAGATCTGGAGAGGATGATGGAGGAGCTATGGCTCCAGGAGGACGATATGGACGATGTGGTGGTCGACGAGGCTTCAGTCTCGAAGGAAGCCGCAAGTTAGAGGGCAGTGGCTCGCGTTCACATTGATAAAATGTATAGTCAGGGTTGGTTTTTCAAAATCATGATATCGGCATGGGATCTTGTGCAACCAGTGAATTTCCGACTGCTTGAAGCTAATTTGTATACATTGCAATTCAGATGTTTAGGGGACTGGGAGAGAGTCATGCTAGAGGGCCCCTGGAATTTTTGAGGGCACGCCGTCGTAATCACTCCGTATGATGGAATAACCCAGCCGACCAAAGTCAAGCTTGATACGATAGATATCTGGATTCAGATCCATGATGTTCTAGAGCTATATGCACACTTGGTACCTTCTTTGGCTGCTAAAGTAGGAGAAGTGCTTCATGTTGAGAATGCTTCGTATGATTTTGTGGGCAATTTCTTCCGTTTGTGGGTTAAGATCAATGTCTAGAAGCCTCTCAAGAATGCAGTTTCACTTATCAGGAACAAAGAGAGGCAGATTTATAGGGTGAAGTATGAGTGCCTCCTGGATTGGTGTGCGGTTTGTGGACACTTGGGCCATGTATTCAAGGAGCATGGGGATGGAATCCACCCAAAATTAGCATTAGTTTTCAGCGCCCTCCGTGCTTCTTGGACAATGAGGGCTAGGAGGGGGACGAGGTCGCCGTGGAGGAAGAAGAGGGGGCAGATTGGGTAACCAAGATGTAGGAAAGAGTTCCTATGCAAGTGACCAGTATGGACATGAGGAAGATCTAGAGGATACAAGCAATGATATGATGACAGATGACCCGAGTAGAAAGACGGCAGATCTTGACCTAAGTGCTAAATCACGAGGGGGAGAGCAAGTTGAAGGGCGCCGGGGGAATGAGTTGGCCATCGTTCCCATTGGTACCAACGTGGTCAGCCCACCGCCAACCAGGGAGCTGAAGCGCACCAGGATGGAGGATGGAAAAGGAGATGCTCATGAAAGTCTAGTGAAGAATTTGGCGGGCTCCTTCTAGGAGCACCACCCGTCCCAATGAGTGCTATATGTTGGAACTGCCATGGTGTGGGCAACGCCGCGACAGTCCAAGAACTTCGTGAATTTGCGAGGAATTTTGCCCCTACCCTCCTTTGTATTGTTGAAACACAGATAGAAGGAGAGAGGGTAGAATCTTTAGCAAATACTTTGGGTTATGATAAATCGTATGCAGTTAGTAGTCAAGGTAGAAGTGGTGGCTTAGGTTTGTTTTGGAATAATGAAATAAAGATTGAAGTTTTGGGTTATTTCTGTTATCATCTTGATGTATCTGTTGAGGAACCTGTATAGTATGTATGGAGATTGACATGTGTTTATGGTGAGGCCCAGACTCACTTGCGGCATCAAACGTGGACAATTTTGAAAAACATAAGTACTTTGAGCTCGCTGCCTTGGTTATGTATGGGAGATTTCAATGAAGTCTTACATCCGTATGAACATGTTGGGGTCGGACAACGCAACAATGCACAAATCCAAGCCTTCTGTGAGGCTACAGATGTTTCCATGTTAATGGATATTGGGTACAAAGGGAGGTTTTGGACCTTTGAGAAGAAGGTTGCTGGAGGTACATTCATGAGATACAGGTTGGATAGGGCACTGGTCAACCCTCAATGGATGATCCGTTTTCCCTCGGCGAGCTTGGAACATCACACAATAGCAACTTCAGATCATGGGCCAACCCGTTTAGATTTTGGGCATGGTAATGATCCAAAACCAGCAAGATCCTTCCGATATGAGACTATGTGGGAGAAACATGAAGGGTTTAGAGGAATCGTGAGTTCAGAATGGCAAGGGGGGCTGGAGACCGTCCAGCAGCTTCATGATAAACTTGTAAGAGTGTTGAGAGGGATAACTACGTGGAGTAGGAAGTCTTTTGGGAGTGTCAGAAAAGAAATAAAGGAGATAAAGGAAAAACTGGAGGAATTATGGGGTGATCCTCTCCGGACGACACCTACACAGATTGAGCTTAAAAATCAATGAGAGGCTGATTGAGCTTTACCATCGAGAGGAGATCATGTGGAGACAAAGGGCACGCATTGAATGGCTCTCCTCGGGTGACAGGAATACTAAATTTTTTCATCTCCGTGCTAGCTTAAGGATAGAGAAGAACATGATTCGAGCCTTGGAGAATGCATTGGGGGTGCGAGTCAATGACCCAGCTGAGCTGAGATCGATGGTTAATGAGTTCTACCGGAATCTTTACACGTCAGAAGGGGTGCAAGGAGTTGAGGATGTTCTTCAGCACGTCCCACGGAAGGTTACAGTAGCAATGAACAATGAACTATGTGCTCCATACTCAAGGGAGGAGGTTAAATCAGCACTCTTCCAAATTTTTCCATCTAAGGCACCTGGGCCTGATGGTTTTCCTGCCCAGTTCTATCAGAAACACTGGGATGTGTGTGGAGAGGAAGTGACAAAAATTGTGCCGAGGATCGTGAGAGGAGAGGAGAGTCCCGAATGTATTAATGAGACCATCCTAGTGCTCATTCCAAAGGTGAATAACCCCACTCTTCTCTCTTAATTTAGACCAATAAGTTTATGCAATGTTCTATATAAAATAGCTTCAAAGGTAGTGGACAACAGACTGAAGCAAGTACTCCCAGAAATTATATCTCATGAGCAGTCAACATTTGTGCCAGGAAGGATGATAACAGATAACATAATTTGTGCTTATGAGTGTTTGCATTTCTGAAGCATAAAAGGTCAAAGAATAACAGTTTTCGTGCCCTCAAATTGGATATGATGAAAGCTTATGACAGATTGGAGTGGCACTACTTGAGAGCCATCATGGGCAAGTTGGGGTTTGCACACGGTTGGATTGGCACAACCATGTCTATGATATCCAGTGTATCTTTTTCGGTTTTATTTAATGGGGAGAAACTTGAGAGGTGCCAACTGTTGGGGAACGTAGTAATTTCAAAATTTTCCTACGCACACGCAAGATCATGGTGATGCATAGCAACGAGAGGGGAGAGCGTTGTCTACGTACCCTCGTAGACCCGAAGCGGAAGCGATCACAACGTAGAGGAAGTAGTCGTACGTTCTCCTCGCGATCCGACCGATCCCGGCGCCGTTACTCCGGCGCCCCCGAGTTCTTGACACACGTACAGCTCGATGACGTCCCTCGACTCGATCCAGCCGAGTGTCGAGGAGAGTTCCACAAGACGACGGCGTGGTGACGATCTTGATGTTTCACCGGCGCAGGGCTTCGCCTAAGCTTCGCGACGGTATGACCGAGGTGGAATATGGTGGAGGGGGGCACCGCACACGGCTAAGGAACGATCCGTAGATCAAACTTGTGTGTCCATGGGGTGCCCCCTGCCTCCGTATATAAAGGAGCAAGGGGAGGGGCTGGCCGGCCAAGTCCTTGGCGCGCCAGGGAGTCCTACTCCCTCCGGGAGTAGGATTCCTCCCCCCTAATCCTAGTTGGACTAGGACTTGTCAAGGGGAAAGGGGGGAAAGAGGGAGAGAGGGGGCCGGCCACCTCTCCTAGTCCTAATAGGACTAGGGGAGAGGGGAGGCGCGCGGCCAGCCCTAGGGCAGCCCCTTTTTCCTTTTTCCCTAAGGCCCACTATGGCCCATTAAGTTCTCCCGTAATCCCGTAACTCCCCGGTACTCCCGAAAATACCCGAATCACTCAGAACCTTTCCGATGTCCGAATATAGTCGTCCAATATATCGATCTTTACGTCTCGACCATTTCGAGACTCCTCGTCATCTCCCCGATCTCATCCGGGACTCCGAACTCCTTCGGTACATCAAAACTCATAAACTCATAATATAACTGTCATCGAAACCTTAAGCGTGCGGACCCTACGGTTCGAGAACCATGTAGACATGACCGAGACACGCCTCGGTCAATAACCAACAGCGGACCTGGATGCCCATATTGGCTCCTACATATTCTACGAAGATCTTTATCGGTCGACCGCATAACAACATCGTTGTTCCCTTTGTCACCGGTATGTTACTTGCCCGAGATTCGATCGTCGGTATCCAATACCTAGTTCAATCTCGTTACCGCAAGTCTCTTTACTCGTCCGTAATACATCATCTCACGTTAACTCATTAGCTGTAATGCTTGCAAGGCTTCAAATGATGTGTATTACCGAGAGGGCCCAGAGATACCTCTCCGACAATCGGAGTGACAAAACCTAATCTCGAAATACGCCAACCCAACATCTGCCTTTGGAGACACCTGTAGTACTCCTTTATAATCACCCGATTCGTTGTGACGTTTGGTAGCACCAAAGTGTTCCTCCGTAAACGGAGTTGCATAATCTCATAGTTACGAGGAACATGTATAAGTCATGGATAAAAGCAGTAGCAACATACTAAACGATCGTGTGCTAAGCTAATGGAATGGGTCATGTCAATCAGATCATTCAATTTAATGATGTGACCTTGTTAATCAAATAACAACTCTTTGTTCATGGTTAGGAAACATAACCATCTTTGATTAACAAGCTAGTCAAGTAGAGGCATACTAGTGACACTCTGTTTGTCTATATATTCACACATGTATTATGTTTCCGGTTAATACAATTCTAGCATGAATAATAAACATTTATCATGATATGAGGAAATAAATAATAACTTTATTATTGCCTCTAGGGCATATTTCCTTCAGTCTCCCACTTGCACTAGAGTCAATAATCTAGATCACATCACCATGTGATTAACATTGATAGTTCACATCATCATGTGATTAACACCCATAGTTCACATCGCCATGTGACCAACACCCAAAGGGTTTACTAGATTCAGTAATCTAGTTCACATCGCTATGTGATTAACACCCAAGAGTACTAAGGTGCGATCATGTTTTGCTTGTGAGAGAGTCTTAGTCAACGGGTCTTTCACATTCAGATCCGTTATGTATTTTGCAATTTTTCTATGTCTACAATGCTCCGCACGAAGCTACTCTAGCTAATTGCTCCCACTTTCAATATGTATCTAGATCGAGACTTAGAGTCATCCAGATCAGTGCCAAAACTTGCATCGACGTAACCCTTTACGACGAACCTTTTGTCACTTCCATAATCGAGAAACATATCCTTATTGCACTAAGGATAATTTTGACCGCTGTCCAGTGATATACTCCTAGATCACTATTGTACTCCCTTGCCAAACTCAAAGTCAGGGTATACAATAGATCTGGTACACAGCATGGCATACATTGTAGAACCTATGGCTAAAGCATAGGGAATGACTTTCATTCTCTTTCTATATTCTGCCGTGGTCGGGTTTTGAGTCTTACTCAATTTCACACCTTGTAACACAGGCAAGAACTCTTTCTTTGACTGTTCCATTTTGAACTACTTCAAAATCTTGTTAAGGTATGTACTCATTGAAAAACTTATCAAGTGTCTTGATCTATCTCTATAGATCTTGATGCTCAATATGTAAGCAGCTTCACCGAGGTCTTTCTTTGAAAAACTTCTTTCAAACACTCCTTTATGCTTTGCAGAATAATTCTACATTATTTCCGATCTACAATATGTCATTCACATATACTTATCAGAAATGCTGTAGTGCTCCCACTCACTTTCTAGTAAATACAGGCTTCACTGCAAGTCTGTATAAACTATATGCTTTGATCAACTCATCAAAGCGTATGTTCCAACTCCGAGATGCTTGCACCAGTCCATAGATGGATCGCTGGAGCTTGCACACTTTGTTAGCTCCCTTTGGATCGATAAAACCTTCTGGTTGCATCATATACAACTCTTCCTCCTAAAACCCATTCAGAATGCAGTTTTACATCCATTTGCCAAATTTCATAAATTGTGGCAATTGCTAACATGATTCGGACAGACTTAAGCATCGCTACAGTTGAGAAAATCTCATTGTAGTCAACACCTTGAACTTGTCAAAAACCTTTTTGCGACAAGTCGAGCTTTGTAGATAGTAACACTACTATCAGCGTCCGTCTTCCTCTTGAAGATCCATTTATTTTCTATGGTTTGCCGATCATCGGGCAAATCCATCAAAGTCCATACTTTGTTCTCATACATGGATCATATCTCAGATTTCATGGTCTCAAACCATTTTGCGGAATCTGGGCTCATCATCGCTTCCTCATAGTTCGTAGGTTCATCATGATCTAGTAGCATGATTTCCAGAACAGGATTACCGTACCACTCTGGTGCGAATCTCACTCTGTTTTACCTACGAGGTTCGGTAGTAACTTGATCTGAAGTTACATGATCATCATCATTAACCTCCTCACTAATTGGTATAGTAGTCACAAGAACAGATTTCTGTGATGAACTACTTTCCAATAAGGGAACAGTACAGTTACCTCATCAAGTTCTACTTTCCTCCCACTCACTTCTTTCAAGAGAAACTCCTTCTCTAGAAAGGATCCATTTTAAGCAACGAATATCTTGCCTTCGGATCTGTGATAGAAGGTGTACCCAACAATTTCCTTTGGGTATTCTATGAAGACGCACTTCTCCGATTTGGGTTTGAGCTTATCAGGATGAAACTTTTTCACATAAGCATCGCAGCCCCAAACTTTAAGAAACGACAACTTTGGTTTCTTGCTAAACCATAGTTCATATAGTGTCGTCTCAACGAATTTAGATGGTGCCCTATTTAACGTGAATGCAGCTGTCTCTAATGCATGATCCCAAAACGATATTGGTAAATCGGTAAGAAACATCATAGATTGTACTATATCCAATAAAATACGGTTATGACGTTCGGACACACCATTATGATGTGGTGTTCGGTGGCATGAATTTGTGAAACTATTCCATATTGTTTTAATTGAAGACCAAACTCAGAACTCAAATATTTGTCTCCGCGATCGATCGTAGAAACCTTATTTTCTTGTCACGATGATTTTCCACTTCACTCTGAAATTCTTTGAACCTTTCAACTATTTCAGACTTATGTTTCATCAAGTAGATATACCCATATCTGCTTCAAATCAACTCGTGAAGGTCGAAAATAATGATACTTGTCGCGAGCCTTAATATTCATCGGACGACATACATCAAGATGTATGATTTCCAACAAATCTGTTGCTCGCTCCATTGTTCCGAGAACGGAGTTTTAGTCATCTTGCCCAAAAGGCACGGTTCGCAAGCATCAAGTGATTCATAATCAAGTGATTCCAAAATCCCATCAGCATGGAGTTTCTTCATGCGCTTTACACCAATATGACCTAAACGGCAAGTACCACAAATAAGTTGCACTATCATTATTAACTTTGCATCTTTTGGTTTCAATATTATGAATATGTGTATCACTACGATCGAGATCCAATGAACCATTTTCATTGGGTGTAACCATATAAGGTTTTATTCATGTAAACAGAACAACAGTTTATTCTCTTACTTAAATGAATAACCGTTTTGCAATAAACATGATCAAATCATATTCATGCTCAACGCAAACACCAAATAACATTTATTTAGGTTTAACACTAATCCCGAAAGTGTAGGGAGTGTGCGATGATGATCATATCAATCTTGAAACTACTTTCAACACACATCGTCACTTCACCCTTAACTAGTTTCGCTTATTCGCAACTCCGCTTGAGTTACTACTCTTAGCAACCGAACCAGTACCAAATACCGAGGGTTGCTATAAACACTAGTAAAGTACACATCAATAACATGTATATCAAATATACTTTTGTTTACTTTGCCATCCTTCTTATCCGCCAAATACTTGGGGTAGCTTCCAATAACGAAGACCTTTGCAAGAGAAGCACTTAGTCTCGTGCTTAGGTCCAGACTTGGGATTCTTCACTTGAGCAGCAACTTGCTTGCCGCTCTTCTTGAAGTTCCTTCTATCCCTTTGCCCTTTTCTTGAAACTAGTGGTCTTGTTAACCATCAACACTTGATGTTCTTTCTTGATTTCTACCTTCATCGATTTCATCATCATGAAAAAACTCGGGAATCATTTTCATCATCCCTTGCATACTATAGTTCATCACGAAGTTCTACTAACTTGGTGATGGTGACTAGAGAATTCATCAATCACTATCTTATCCGGAAGATTAACTCCCACTTGATTCAAGCGATTGAAGTATCCGCACAATCGAGCACATGCTCACTAGTTGAGCGATTCTCCTCCATCTTTTAGCTATAGAACTTGTTGGAGACTTCATATCTCTCAACTCGGTATTTGCTTGAAATATTAACTTCAATTCTGGAACATCTCATATGGTCCATGATGTTCAAAACATCTTTGAAGTCCCGATTCTAAGCCATAAAGCATGGTGCACAAAACTATCAAGTAGTCATCATATTGAGCTAGCCAAACGCTCATAACGCCGCATCCGCTCCTGCAATAGGTCATCACCTAGCGGTGCATTAAGGACATAATTCTTACGTGCAAAGAATGAGGATAAACCTCGGATCACGGATCAAATCCGCATCATTGCTACTAACATTTTTCAACATAATTTTCTCTAGGAACATATCCAAAACAAACATATGAAAGCAACAACGCGAGCTATTGATCTACAACATAATTTGCAAAATACTACCAGGACTAAGTTCATGATAAATTTAAGTTCAATTAATCATATTACTTAAGAACTCCCACTTAGACAGACATCTCTCTAGTCATCTAAGTGATCACGTGATCCAAATCAACTAAACCATAACCGATCATCACGTGAGATGGAGTAGTTTTCAATGGTGAACATCTTATGTTGATCATATCTACTATATGATTCACGCCGACCTTTCGGTCTCCGTGTTCGAGGCCATATCTGCATATGCTAGGCTCGTCAAGTATAACCCGAGTATTCTGCGTGTGCAAAACTGGCTTGCACCCGTTGTAGATGGACGAGAGCTTATCACACCGATCATCACGTGGTGTCCGGGCACGACGAACTTTGGCAACGGTGCATACTCGGGGAGAACACTTCTTGATAATTTAGTGAGAGATCATCTTATAATGCTACCGTCAATCAAAGCAAGATAAGATGCATAAAGGATAAACATCACATGCAAATCAATATAAGTGATATGATATGGCCATCATCATCTTGTGCTTCATGATCTCCATCTTGCAGCACCACCATGATCACCATCGTCACCGTAGCGTCACCTTGATCTCCATCGTAGCATCGTTGTCGCCTCGCCAAACTTATGCTTCTCGACTATCGCTACCGCTTAGTGATAAAGTAAAGCATTACGAGGCGATTGCATTGCATACAATAAGCGACAACCATATGGCTCCAGCCATTGCCGATAACTTCGTTACAAAACATGATCATCTCATACAATAAAATATAGCATCACGTCTTGACCATATCACATCACAACATGCCCTGCAAAAACAAGTTAGACGTCCTCTACTTTGTTGTTGCAAATTTTACGTGGCTGCTACGGGCTTAAGCAAGAACCAGTCTCACCTCGCATCAAAACCACAACGATACTTCACAAAATAGACTCGTTTTAACCTTCTCAAGGACCGGCGTAGCCACACTTGGTTCAACTAAAGTGAGAGAGACAGCACCCACCAGTCACCTTTAAGCAACGAGTGCTCGTGGCGGTGAAACCAGTCTCGCGTAAGCGTCTGGCGTAATGTCGGTCCGGGCCGCTTCATCTCACAATACCGCTGAACCAAAGTATGACATGCTGGTAGGAAGTATGACTTGTATCGCCCACAACTCACTTGTGTTCTACTCGTGCAAAACATCAAA
>JAHHZJ010002992.1:0-185201 GCA_021437245.1 Aegilops speltoides | reverse complement strand
CGGAGGCGCCGGGAGGCAGAGCTTGAAGACAGGGGTGGCGGGGCGTCGTCCACGCTTGTCAAGGCTCTCGCCCTCGTACTCGGCTATGACGGCCTTGCTGCCGCCCCCTCTTCCTCTTCCGCAGTTTCCCACGCCAGCCGCCCAAGGAGACCTCGGGGAGTTGAAGGCAGGCGACCGGATTACGGGTCGCCGGTGGCCTTGAGGCAGCGGTGTCCGGCGCCTAGTCGGACCCGCCATCCCCTCGCCGCTGCTGTCGCTCCCCTCCTCATCACTCTCGCTCGAGGAGGGACCTTCGCTATCCGGAGGAGCTGTCCACACAGCATCTCGCCCGGGTCCCGAACTCCCAAGACCTTGACGGCGAAGGTCGCCCTCCATTAACTTGAAATGGAGGGTAAACCCCGCCATCAAGCCTGTGGATCCGGCGAGGACGTCTTCCACCCTCGGTCGGGCACATCACGCCGGGGCTGGGGACACGACACTCACTTGAGTGCCGCCGATCCCGCAGCCCCTCATCGCAACTCCATCACGTCGGGTGGATCCGGTCCCATCGTCCGTCCGAACGGGGTAAGCAGCGGGCGCCGGCGAAGCGCCGGCGCAGCTTGATGAAGAACTCCTGTGGAACGTCTCGGTATGGACCGCCTCGTGGATAGGAGACGCGTGGGGAGATGGGGAGGCGCGCCCGCGACCGCCTCTCCCGGCCGCCGACCACGCCCGGCCTCGTCACGGCCTCGCCCCTCCCTCTCCCTCTCGGGGCGGCTCCGCTGCCACAGGAGGCGGGATAGAGGAGAGGTGCGCTGCCGGAGGCGACACTCGCTGCCACCGCCGAAGAACTGGATTCCCTCCTTCCATGGCGGAAAGAAGAACGAAAGATGAAGACGAAGGGAGAAGAGGATGAGTGTGGCCATTGTGCTCCCCTCCGCCCCTTTAAAGGGGCGAGGGGGCTCAACCGCCCCGCCACCAATCGGAAGCGAGGAGGCTGGAGGAGCGGGCCGACTCGCCTTCTCCGCCTGTGGACGGCTCGGTCTCCCACCTCGCCGCCCACGACCCACCGTGCATGAGGGCCATAAGTGGCGGCGAAAAGCGGAGCCGGAGCGACGCTAAGCGACCTCGCCCGCACCACGATCACGGGTGGATGCCTTAAAGATCGTGACAGCGCCGCCCACGCTCTTCCACGACGCCGCAATCGACGCGTGCCATTACGGGGAGGCGGCAGATGTCTGAAGTGGATTCGGCGCGCTGTGGGCCTCGTGGTGCCGTGCAGTACTGCTTTTGGGCTCTGGCCCAACAGCGCCGCACCGCAGGTGGCCTAGGCTCCGGGGCTCTCGTGGTGTACTAAGGTAGGGGTACCTCAATACCCCAACTTGTGCACGGGCATTGCAGCTCCCCGGCCGGATCTACCATGCTTGCCGAGACCATTCCCGCTCCATATCGAGCCATTCAAGAACAAAGTGTACAAGACAGAAGATCAAGACCCGGCAAGAGGAGCTTGCCGAAGGCCGCCCCAGCTCAAGATTACCTCACTCACGCAAGGCCCCGGCGCAGAGGAGCTCGCCAGGAAGACTAGAAGATTACATCATAAAAGACACGCCGGCGCTTATACGCGTCCCCATGAGGGCCCGGGAGCGGCAAGTTACAAAGCCCGACAAGTTCCCGGTCCGGCAAGATTAAGTCCCCGCAAGGTACTTGCCGGAGAGCTGCGCCAGTGCCCGCACTCCAGCTCATCTCGCCCACGCCCGCTTTTGAGCTCCTCTCCAGAGTCAAGGTGGCGGATGGTCAGGCAGCCCGGGGTGCGGTGGCACTCCACGGTGGTGGATCCATCGCCGCGGCGCATTTAAGACGCAAGGGCGGGAGCTTTTGGGGTCGACGGCGACGGCATTAAATGCCCTTGTCCCCACTGTCAAAGTAGGTAGAAACCATCGCTCAAGCAATCGTAGCTGCACCGTTCCCAAGACTGCTTCAACTACCACCTCTTTTACATTTTTACCCTTTACCCTACGCTGACACTGCCGGTGACCCCTTGCACTATAAAAGGAGGCCCATGCACAACGAGGGGAGGTTCGATCCTTGAAACTCGCGCCTAAGGTTCTCACTGATCGACTCACTCAACACACCACACCACCATACGCCGCATTTCGAGCAAGATCAAATACAAACACAAAGCAGCAGTAGGGTTTTACGGCCCATCGCGCCCAAGTTGGGTAAAATCCGCTGCAGCATCGCCTCGATCTGCGCTCAGGCCTCCTCCGCCTCGCATCACAGACAGACGTTCAAGGCCCCATGGGAGTGGAATTTTCCGCCTCGCCCCAACATCTTTTGCGCTTAAAGATGTCGGGACGGGACGGAGGAGACCCGCCCGCCGCGAGCACCTATGGGAACACGGTAAGCATGAGAATTTGTAGCATGAGAACACGGTAAGCATGAGAATTTGTAGCATAACCAACAAATATGCCCTCATGAGCTCTAGCCTCAAATTTAGACAAACGAACACCTTTCTTGAGAATGAAACACTTACAACCGAACACCCGGAAGGACTTGAGGTTGGGCTTGTTGCCGGTGAGTATCTCATAAGGAGTCTTGTTCAAGCCTTTGCAAAGGTAGAGCCGATTGGATGCATGCCATGCGGTGTTGATGGCTTCGGCCCAAAAGTTGTATGGGGACTTGAACTCCGCCATCATGGTCCTTGCCGCATCCATCAACGTCCGGTTCTTCCTCTCCGCTACACCATTTTGTTGAGGAGTATAAGGGGCAGCATATTGATGCTTGATCCCCATCATCACGAGAAACTCATCCAAGGTGTAGTTCTTGAACTCGTGCCGTTGTCACTTCTTATTGTCAAGATCTTTGCATTGTGTTGACGTTGAGCTTCATTTGCAAAGTTGATGACGGTTTGTCGAGTCTCACTCTTCCTCTTGAAGAAGTATACCCAAGTGTATCTTGAATAGTCATCCACAATCATCAAGCAATACTTTCTACCTCCAAGACTATCAAAGATGGAGGCCCAAAGAGATCCATGAAGGAGCTCAAGGGTCTCTTCGAGTAGATGATGGTTGATGGAGGGTGAGCCTTTTCATGAAGCTTTCCTTCGATACAAGCACTGCAAGCACGATCTTTGGCAAAACTAACATTTGTTAGTCCACGGACATGGTCCCCTTGAGAAGACTTTGCAAAGATCTCATATTGACGTGAGCTAAACGGCGATGCCAATGCCATCCCACGTCAACTTTAGCCATTAGGCATGTCGTTGTCTTAGTGGGTCACTCCGAAAAGTTAATCACATAGAGACCGTTCTCGACAAGCCCAACAAAGGCTACTTTAAGAGTCTTGCTCCACAAGAGGGCCACGGCATCAACGTCAAAGAAAGTAGCAAAACCCATGATTGCAAGTTGACGAACGGAAAGCAAATTGTATGCAAGGGACTCAACAAGCATGACTTTCTCGATCGTTAGATCATGAGAAATGACAACCTTGCCGAGACCAAATACCTTAGAATGTGATGCATCACCCCACTCGACATTGGTGGGCATAGATGGAATCTATTGCACGTCCACCACCAAGTCCTTGCTCCCGGTCATATGATTTGTTGCTCCACTATCGAGCAACCATGATCCCCCACCGGAAGCAAACACCTACAAGAGATCAATGCTTGGTTTTAGGTACCCATTTAGTAATGGGTCCTTTGATGTTAGTAACAAGGGTCTTGGGAACCCAAATAGACCATTCAATGTACTCATAAAGAGAACCAACAAATTTAGCAAAGACATGTCCATCACTAGCACGGCACAACACATATGATGGGTTAAAGTCGCCGGCTTTGTTTGAGGAAATGCTTTTGCCCTTTTGGACATCAACTCCCTTCACTTTTTCCTTCTTCTCCTTAGGAGCACCCTCTCCTTCTTTCACAAACGTTTGCTTGAGAGGAGGAGGACGTTTGGTCTTGTTGTTCTTCTTCTTCTTGCTCTTGGACTTGGGTGCAAACCCAATTCCTTCCTTAGCCACAACTTCCTTTTGATTGCTCAAAAGGTCGTTGAGGTTTTTCTCACCTTGAATGCATGTCACAAGGCCTTTTTCAAGTTGATCCTTCAACTTGGCATTCTCCTCCACAATATGCACATGCTCACAACACGGGTTAGTAGCACATGCATTATCAATTAACACCATATGAGGAAAGGTGGCCTTTTCCTTGATTAGCTTAACTTGGAGTTGAGCATGAGACTCCTTGAGGTTAGCGTGAGCACCCTTCAAGACCTTGTGGGCCTTGTCAAGTATCTCAAACTCCTCTTTGAGTCTAGCATGATCAACCCCAAGTTTAGCCTTCTCGGAAGTTAGCACACGAGACACGACAAGAGCATGATCAAAATCTTTCTTTAACTTAGCATGGTCATCATTGTGTGACTCCTCAAAAGTCAAACGATGCACACGCTCTTCCTCAAGAGCATTAGAGAGATCTGATATTTCATCGGCATAGTCACGACTATGACCTTCCATCTTCGAGATGGTTTCTTCGTGAGCCTCGATCATGTCATTGGCCTCACCAAGTTGTTCCAAGAGAGCAACAAAGTGCTTCTTGGACTTACCCTTGAGCTTACTCATAAAAGACTCAAATTCATTCACTTCCTCATTAGACTCAACATGTTCATCAATGCAATCCTCCAAGGAGGGATTAGTAATGATGGTGGTTGTGATGTTGGGGGCTACCTTGTTTGAAGCTTTAGCCATGAGGCACTTGGCGGTGATGTTTTCGCTGGGTGAATCAAAGAGAGACACCAGGGGAGTAGTAGCAATGGCAACGGATGCCATGGCCATTGCTTCTCCACTTTCATCATCATCATCATCCTCTTGGTATTCTTCTTGAACCACCAACCCACGAGTTGGAGTCTTCTTGGCGAAGTTGTTCTTGTTGGGGAAGGACTTGGCTTTGTCTTTTCGAATGAATTTGCCACCATTGTCTTCCCGCTTCTCGTCAGGACAATCCGCAATGAAATGACTCACATTGCCACAGTTGAAGCAAGTTCTAACTCATTTCTTGCCCTTGACGCCACTTGAGTTGTTCTTGTTGAAGTTGGGTCTTGAATTCTTCTTGCTCCAAAATTGTCTTGAAGCAAGGGCCATGTGGTCATGATAATCATACTTGGTGTCTTCAGGATTGCTCTCCTCATCTTCAACTTCTTCCTGTTCTTCCATGATGACCTTGGCCTTCAAAGCAAGGTTGGGCTTCTTTGCCCTTTGAGAACGGAGCACCGCATTGTCGGCGGTCTTGTCCAAGATGCTCATTGCAGCAAACTCATCCAACACTTCACTTGAGGTCATGGAGTGGAAGTCCGGTCTTTGACGAATGATGGAGGACATGGCCTTGTTGTAGGGCATCATGGCCTTGAGGAACTTGCGCTTGATCCAATTGTCATCCGTGTCCTTGCTTCCATGATCTCGGAGTGAGACCGCGAGTTTGGTCACTCTTCGAAAGAGCTCACGAGGTTCTTCATTTTCTTTCAGTGCAAACTCATCGGCTTCATCTTGCACCACTTCATAGTTGGAGCGTTGAATGCTAGCACTTCCTCGATAGAGAGACTCAACACATTTCCATGCTTCTTTCGCCATGGCATGAGGTCGAAGATGAGGGAGATCTTCGGGAAGGATTGCATCTTGGATGATGAAGTGATCACTCTCATTGAATTGATTGTCCACGGCTTCTCGAGGGGTGAAGTTGCTTGGGTCATGAGGATAGAAACTTTCTTCAATGATTCTCCAAAGGTTAGTGCTCACATGTTTCAAATGACGCTTGAAGCGATAAACCCAAGAATCAAAATCTTCATGTTTCTCATATTTAGGAGGAGGACCGACATGATTCAAATGCGTGGAAGGGATCGGCCCTCCATAAATTGGGGGTTCCACATGAGCAAAGATGCCGGTGCCATTTCTACCACTAATAGAAGGACTCTTTTCAATGTTAGCTTCCCCCTTGTCGGAGGTAGCATCCGTCACCTTGTTGGTGGGATCACCAACTTTCATCGGCGAGGTAGATTGTTTAAGTCCTTCTATGAATTCCTTAAACATGTCCTTGACCTTGGTCGTCATGGAGGTTTTCAATGTTTCCAAAGCCACATTGAATTCCTCACGTGAGATCGAGTTACCCCCATCTCCCGTAGATGACATCGGATCCGCACCGGAGTGCTCTCCCACATCATCTACGCCATCAATCATACTCTTCGGATGGTAAAGTCCTTAAAAAGAGACGAAGCTCTGATACCAAATGAAAAGATCGATATGGTTGACTAGAGGGGGGGGGGTGAATAGGCAACTAACAATTTTTAAGCTTTTCTTTACCAAATTAAACTTTGCAACAAAATAGGTTGTCTAGATGTGCAACTAAGTGAGCAACCTATATGATGCCATAACAACTAGCACATAAGCAAGCAAGGGATGCAACACAAGTAGGCTTGCAAAAGTAAAGGCATGAAATAACCAAGAGTGGAGCCGGTGGAGACGAGGATGTGTTACCGAAGTTCCTTCCTTTTAAAGGGAAGTACGTCTCCGTTAGAGCGGTGTGGAGGCACAATGCTCCCCAAGAATCCACTAGGGCCACCGTATTCTCCTCACGCCCTCACATAATGCGAGATGCCGTGATTCCACTATTGGTGCCCTTGATGGCGGCAATCGAACCTTTACAAACAAGGTTGGGGCAATATCCACAACAATTGGAGGCTCCCAACAACACCATGAAGCTTCACCACAATGGAGTATGGTTTCGAGGTGACCTCAACCGTCTAGGGTGCTCAAACACCCAAGAGTAACAAGATCTGCTAGGGATAAGTGGGGGGAATCAAATATCTTATGGTGGAAGTGTAGATCGGGCCCTTGTCACCCAATCCCGAGCAAATCAACAAGTTTGATTGGCTAGGGAGAGAGATCGGGCGAAAATGGAGCTTGGAGCAACAATGGAGCTTAGAGGTGGAAGCGGTAGTCAACTAGAGGTAGAAGACGCCCCTTATATAGTCATGGGAAATATCCAACCGTTATCCATATGTTCAGCCCGCGACACGCGGTACTACCGCTCCAGGGTGCGGTACTACCATGGCGGACCACGGTACTTCCGCGACAGCAGCAGAGGCCGGGACTTGCCTGACTAGGGTGCAGTACTACCGCTTGCGCGGTACTACTGCTACCCCTTTGCGGTACTACCACAAGACAGGAAAGTCATGGCCAGGGAAGGGCGCGGATGAAATAAATTACATCCGTGCCTACTTCCGCTGAAAATGAGGTGGTGCAAAATCAACGCAGATACTACAAGCCGAGGCGCGGTACTACCGTTGAGGCGCAGATGTAAAAAATTACATCCACTCCTACTACCGTGACGCCGCGGTACTAGGTAGGAGGGCCACGGTACTACGACTCCTGGGGAGCGGTACTACCGTGGGCTCCCGCGGTACTACCGCGCTGGACGAGCGGTACTACCGTGACCCATAGCGGTACTACCACTGGTACTTGCGGTACTACCACAAGTACAGCAGTAGCCGTCAGATTTCAGCACAACCAGGATAATGAAGAGAAGCTCCAAAGTGCAAGGAAAGGTAGGACAAGTGTACGTGTTGATTCCACCCAAACCTTTCCGACGCGGACCCCCTCTTAATAGCACGGCTCTCCTATGACTCAAATCCACCAAAGAGAAACGTAGAACAACGCCGACTTCAATAGTCTTCGAGGGGCACCGAATCGTCTCATGCCTAGTGATGAAGTGTCGTGGGAAATGAACACCTATGGGGCAGGGCCCCTTCTCGGTCCGGCTAGGAGCGGAGGGCGCACGAAGAACGGATCGAGGCAAAGCACGCGAGGGATTTTACCCAGCTTCGGAGCTCTCCAGAGAGATAAAAATCCTACTGCTGCTTTGTGGTTGTATTCTGCTCTTGCTCGAGAGCGTGAGGATGTTGTAGTTTCGAATGAGTCGAACCCCTTCTACGTTGCGCATGGGCCTCCTTTTATAGGCTAAAGGGGTCACCGACAGTGGCAACGCAGACAGGGTACAAATGTAAAAGAGGGTTGGTACAACTGCTTCTCAAAGATGCACCCTACCTAACTCGACGGCGGGGACAAGAGCATTTAATGCCCGTCCGTCGCCCAAACAGTGTAGGAAACGACCATTAGGGGCGCCACCGCTTGCCACGATGGCCTTCTCGTCATCTCCACTTGCCACCTCGCACCACTTGGCTGCAGACAAGACTTCCCGCCACGCATACTGGAACGGTCTGCGGCGACATCGTCGACGGATGCGCCGGAGCATGGGCGCAGAGGGTAACCGCCTTGCAAGCGCCTTGCCGATCGTTGTCTTGTCGCACCAGCTTGTCGCTCGTCGGGTCTTGCCGGGACGCGCGGCGCGTCGCGGCAAGTTCTTTGAAGCGCCTTGGTTGGCCTTCCCGGCAAGCTCCTCTTGCCGGGGCCTTGTCTTCTTGGTTAAAACACTTTGTTCTTGAACGGCGTCAATAACTATGGAGGATCTTGGCGACACCGCAAGCCCTGCCGCTGACGCCATGATTGCCCGTGCACAAGTTCGGGATATCAAGGTACCCCTACTTTAGTACACCGGCAGAGCCCGGCTCGGGCCACACACATGATTTGAGCACCTTTGTTGGGCGAGGCCAAAACAGGCACGGGCACGCGGCCTGGGTCCATACCAAATCCAACTCCGTATCCACCGCGCCCTCCCGTAATGGCACGCGTCGAACGCGGCGTCGTGGGAGAGATCGTGGGTGACTCTTTAATCGAAAAAGGCGTAACGTTCGCCTCTCCCCTTTATAAGAAGAGGAAACAGGGGCCGTTCCCCCACCTTCACCACTTGCAGTTCCTTCCTCAGAAATCTCCGCCGCTCCCCTCCGCTTCCCAAGCCGAAAGAAAGCAGCGCTCCGCCGCCCATCGCCGCCGTCACCGCCAACGCCCCCGCTCTCCTCCACCGCCTCCGCCATGGCTCCAAAGACCGGGAAGGGTGCGAAGTCGGCCGAGGCGCTGCGGCTTGAGGCGTTGCGCAAGGAGCGAGCACTTTTCCCCTCTGAGCTCGCCGCGAAGGAGCTGAGGGAATGGTTCTACCTGTTCTGGTCGACGGAGACGTGGGCGCATCCGCGCACGCAGGTACTCTCCGCCGAAGCTTCTACTTCGAAACGGTGTCCAAAAGGATACTACTTCTTCCCATTGTTCTTCTATTGCGGGCTCTGCCCGCCCTTTTCCGATTTCTTTTGTGATATCATGAACACATATGGACTCCATCTCCTCGATTTCACCCCCAACGCCGTTCTGACCATGGCGGTTTTCGCACATCTCTGCGAAAACTTCGTCGGAATCCACCCAAACGTGGCCCTTTTCCGCCACTACTTCATGCCCCGGGTCGAGAAAGGAGAGCCCTTATCTGGCGGGATCGCCTGGATCTCGAGAGCCGGTATGAAGGAAGTGTATCTGGCGGGGGAGCTCCGTAGCAAATGGGAGGAGTGGAGAGCGGAATGGTGTTGGATTGTTGACGCAGATCCGCAGCCATTCACCAACCTGCGCCAAGCCCGAGTAGTGTGCGGCGGCGACTGGAGCGCCCTGGCGGCGGACGATGCTAGGCTGAAGATCGCCACCACCCAGATCTTGCGGCTCAGGCTTGCCGGGCTCATCAGAGGCTGTTGGTGCGGACTTTCTTCGCGCCGCGCCGCCCTCTGCAGAGAGGGGAGGCCCGCCTGGCTGTTCGGGGGCCCGGCGGATATCATGAGGCTGCGCCCAGGCCTCAATTTTAACTTCACTGTCTCGGAGTTGGATGGGACGCTCAAAGAGCTGTTCAAACACGACCCCAACCATCCCGAGTGGTTCAGGCTGCCGCAGGGCATCGTCCCATTATGCAACAACTCTCAGCTCGATTGCATCCACGCAATGATGCCAGAGTGCGACTCGCACGGGATCATCCCAACTTGGCAGGAGCCCTCCGACGACGTCGTGCAGCAATTCTTCGACGACTTGGTGGAGGTAGCGGTCCATGCCGACGAGCAGAGGCTCCTCACCCGCGACACCACTGATGACGAGATGCGACGCATTGCCACTAGGGCGGAAGAGGCGGCGGCGGCCGCCGCCGCGGGCGAGTTCGGGTTTACTGTGGAGGAGGCAGAGGCGGCCGAGGCGGCAAGCCTTGCCGATCGAGAAGAGCTTGTCGGGGAGGTCGTCGGTGAGGGAGAGCCCGAAGGCGAACCGAGCGAGCCCGCCGAGGGAGCAAGCGGCCAGCCGTCTTCAAGCAACTTGCCGCAGGCGGAGCCCCCAGCGCAGCCCCCAGCTCAACCAAGAAGGCGCCTCAGCAGGACCGGAGACATAGCAAGGCGGCAAGCAGGCCAACAGCCGCCGCGCCGCGGGACACGCTCCACCGCGACAAGCACCGTCGCCGCGGGAGCATCTCATGCCTAGCCGGCAACTGGAGCGGGGTCCTCTCGAGCCGCCGCTTCAGACCCTGCCGCAGCTCCCGCCAAGCGTCCAAGGGAGCCTACTCCTCCGCCTCGTCGCGCTGAAAGAGTACCGGACTTTGACCTCTCCGCACTGAGCTCCGACGAGGAGGAAGAAGAGGAGGAGGAGTAAGACTTTCTTCTTGTCGTGCTCATATTTCTTCGATTCTTGCTGTTCTCTGTTTTGTATCTGATCTGCTTCCCTCTGAACTTTGTTCCTTGCCAGGACTCTGGCCTAGAGAGCGGCAAAGAGGGCCAAGGTCCCCGTGGTCGTCATCGAGGACGGTCCTGCTGTGAGAACAGAGGACGCATCCGAGACCACCTTGTCGGACCCGGCAATCTCTCCCAGAAGCAGCCCCCAGCGCAGCCCCCAGCGTGAGTATTTGTTCTCTTCCTGTTGTGGGGAGCGCATGGGTGCTCTTTCCTTTGTTGATATCTTGATTGTTGATTTGCTTGTGTAGGAGCAGAATAGGCCCATCAGGAACAACCAGAAGCCGCTCCTGAGGTGCTATCTGCTTCAACTACGCCGCCAAGGGATAATTCCCCGACAAGGGAGCGCTCTCCGGCAAGGGAGAGGTCCCCGGCAAGGGTTAGTTCTCCGGCAAGGGACGGGACCAGTGAACCTTCGGTGGTGGAGCCCAAGACTACAGAGCCCAGCACAGGTAACCCTCCTTGTCGGAATTTTTCCCTTGGGTTCTTCTTCTTCTGATCTTCTTTTTGGATATTTGCTTGACTTTTTCTTCCTCTTCCTGTCTTCAGATCCCTCTTCCACAGATCCGATGGAGACCGAGGCCACCGGCGAGGAGGATGTACGCGGCAACACTGATGATGCCGCCGCCACCAAGGAAGAGGCCGGCGCTGACGATCCCGCCGGCGAAGAGGCCGCCAAGGCTGCTGGCGCAGGAGCTGGCGAGGGGTCCGGCGATCGCACTGACGACCCCGAGGGCGTAGGAGCGCAAGGCGCTACACCGACCACCGACCCTCCTCCGCCGATGCAGCACCGGGCTCGAAGAGCCCCACCAGCGCCTACTTGAAGGTCGGGCGAGGGTCTTCATCAAGCTTCCTGGCGTCGAGCCTGTGGCGCCGTTGAAGGAGAGGCATTTGTGGGAAGTGCTCGCCTCTGCTGGGCTGATAGTGGTTGACGCTACCAAGCAGCAGCGGCGAAGTCGAGGAGGAGCAGCTGCTCGAAGTTGGTGTCGCCATGTCGCGCCTTGACAAAGCGAAGCTGGAGTCGAGGAAGCGCTTGTCGCAGAGGCGGAGTGGACATAGAGAAGCATGCGGAGGAGCTCCAGTGCCGCAACCAAGAGGCCCTCCGGTCCATTGCAGAGGAGAGGGCGCAGCTTGTCGAGGCGCGGAAGGCCTTCATCCTCGAGAAGGCTGAGGCTGAGGAGCAACAGAGGCTTGCCCCTGAGGAGCTGTCCACCCGGGAAGGTGAACTGACGCAGCGGAAAGTCAATTTGGACAGCTACGAGGAGGAGCTTGCCGCGCGTGAGCAATCACTTGGCGGGGCACTCAAAGAAGCGAAGGACGCTGCCGCGGCTGCCGAGGCCGCCAAGAAGGAACTGGAGGTGAAGATGACGCAGCTGGGGGCTGATCTGAAAGGGAAAGGTGAGGAGCTCGCCGCGCTCCAGCGCGAGCACAAGAAGGACGCCCTCGCGCATGGTGATCTGCAAGTTCAACTCGCCGATAAGGGGAAGGAGTTGAACGCCGCCAACGACTCAAATGCTGATCTGGAGCTGAAGCTGGCCACGCTGACTGAGACGCTGGACGGCGCCAAGAAGTGAGAGGAGGACTTGAAGGGAGAGATCAAGGCCAACGAGGAGCTGCTGACGAGGGCCGCCGAGACTCAGAACACCTTCAAGGCTACGGTGGAGCTCTGGGCGGAGGGCCTCATCAACATTGCTGCAGTCATCGATGAGGAGCTGGCGCAACTGGACTTGGCGGGCTTCGGGTACTCCTCCGACGAGAACCTTCAGCCCAGCGCCAAGCTTACTCTATTCTTCAAGGGCGTGGCGTCGGCTCTCCAGCAACTCCAGGAAAGGATCCCAAGGCAGCTGGCTGACGAGTCACGCGCAATCTGTGCCAAAGTCCTGGAGAAGGTGTTGGTGAAGGTGCTCTTCCGCAATCCGGGCCTCAACCTCACCAACGTCCTCAAGAAGCTGCCGGCGGGTGCTGATCTTGAAGAACTCAAGGCCCATGTCGCACCCATTGTGGACAAGGTGAATGAAGTCAGGAGGGTCGACGGTGATCACGTATACTAGACCGCCTTTCTTCTCCTTTTTCTTGCCGCTGTCAGATACGTCACAGGAACAATCTATTAGAGCGCGACAAGTCATTTTTGTAATATAACTTTATCTTGGGCAGTATTTGCTATGTTATTTCCTTTACTTGATTCCTTCCTTTGTATGTTTTTTACCCTCGCTTTTAGGGAACTTGCGGCGCGAGGGCACCCTTGTCATGAGCGCTGAGTGCAGAACATCAATGCAGCCTGGCGGTGTTGCCTCCGCAAGAAACCTTGTCGCAACTAGCCGCAGCACACTTAAGTTGTTGAGCGGACTCGAAACAAAGTAAGGGCACAACTAGCTACGAGTTGGTTCCTCCGCACACAGGTTTTCCATACAAAGCACGGTCGTTCAAGGAAAATAACTTAAGAAATTTTAAAACTGATTGTGCTCAAACTTTGGCAACTTAGCTTTTCTGTCGTCTGCGTCCCGGCAAGGCTATACTTCTTTGAACGACGCCTGATCCACACCATTATCTTCTCCTTCCCCCCTGGTGAACTTGTGGGCGAAGGAACCTTCTTTTTGAGAAAAAAAAGAAGAGAAAATAAAGATATGGAGCCTTAAAGCTCGTTATTACTTACCGGGGGCAAGTGCTGCACAAAGTGTCAGATAATACATGCAAAAGAAAAGAAAGCATGAAATTTTGACAACATGTGCGGGGCATACGTTCTTTATTTATGCACGGGATCTGCGCCCGGCTTTGTACAAAGGGTTACATGCAACAGCGGCAAGGCTTGTACAAAAGGTGGTTGCCTGAACAGCAGGTTCCGGCAACCGCGCCTCATGGGTAAAACTTACGAAGATGCTCTATGTTCCAGGAGTTGCTCACCGGAAAGCCATCTTCGGTCTCAAGGCGGACAGCGCCAGGCCTAGTGACTCGTTTCACCCGATAAGGGCCTTCCCACTTCGGCGTCAGCTTGTTGGAATTCTTGGTAGATTGAACGTGTCGAAGAACAAGGTCGCCTTCCTCGAGACTTCTGGCATTGACTTTGCGGCTATGGTAGCGACGCAAAGCTTGCTGGTATCGAGCAGCTCGTACAGCAGCCTGAAGACGATCTTCCTCAAGGAGCAGCGCGTCATCTTGCCGCAGCTGCTCTTGCTCAAGCTCATCATAAGCGAGCACTCGAGGCGATCTGTATACGAGTTCCGTGGGGAGAACTGCCTCTGCACCGTAGACAAGAGCAAAAGGTGTCTGGTCAGTGGCTCGATTTGGCGTCGTCCTGATCGACCAAAGAACCACTGGCAGTTCCTCGATCCAGTTCCTTCCGCACTTGTGCAGCCTGTCGAAAGTCCTGGTCTTGAGCCCACGCAGCACTTCAGCATTTGCCCTCTCCGCTTGACCGTTGCTTCTCGGGTGAGCAACAGAAGCGAAGCAGACCTTGGCGCCAAGATCCTGGACATACTGCATGAAGGTGCGGCTCGTGAATTACGTGCCGTTATCGGTGATGATCCTGTTAGGGACTTTGAAACGGCAAACAATAGACCTCAAGAACTTGACTACTGACTGTGCTGTCACCTTCCTCACTGCTTCCACTTGCAGCCACTTTGTGAACTTGTCGATTGCAACGTACAAGTACTCAAAGCCCCCGACAGCTCGGGGAAAGGGGCCGAGGATGTCGAGCCCCGGCACGAAAATGGCCAGGATAAAGGGATCGTCCGGAGAGCTTGAGTGGGCTGATGTATCTGCTTGAATGGAACTGGCGCGCTTCACACTTGGTTACTTGTGCAGTTGCATCCTGGAGGGCTGTGGGCCAAAAGAAATCTTGCCGGAATGCTTTGCCGGCAAGTGCTCTTGCGCCAATGTGGTGACCACATATGCCTCCATGTATTTCTGCCAACAGCTCCTATCCATCTTCCCGGGGAATGCACTTTAGTTTCACTCCGTTGAATCTTCTTCTGTACAGTATGTCGTTGACAAACTGGTACATACTTGATTGCCGGGCTACTCTCTCCGCTTCTTCTTGCTCTACGGGAAGTTCTCCTGTTTGAAGGAAACGGACAATCTGCTGCGCCCATGCCGGAGCTTGCGGCTCGACAACAAGGACTAAAGGCACATATGCTGCTGCGGGAACATCTGCTTCCATGGCAAGAATCTGCGACTCGGCCAGAGCTTGATGTTCCCCGGCAAGCTTGTCGGAGCAAAACTTGTCAGGAGCGTCTGCTTCAACGAAACAAACCCTAGGGCTTGTCGGAGCAGACTGCTCCTCAGCACTCTTGGTGTTGATTTTGGGGACCTTCTTGACGGCGGCTTCGGGAAGCTCTGCCGGAAAGTAGTCACCGGAAACCAACTTCCTCTTCTTGCTTTTCCCAGTTGATGGTGTTACAGATGGTTGAGTCAGCCTGAGCACAAAGATCCCTAGTTCCACAGGTAACTTAAGTGCGGTGCACTTTGACAGGCCATCTGCAATGTCGTTCTAAGCTCTCGGAACATGCTCCATCTGAAGGCCGTCAAAGTGTTCTTCCAGCTTTCTCACTTCATCAATGTAAGCTTCCATCAATGGACTCTGATAATCTTTGTTAACTTGGCGGATGACAAGCTGCGAGTCACCCCTAACAATAAGCTTCTTGATCCCAAGGTCTGCCGCGATCCTGAGTCCGGCAAGCAAGCCTTCATACTCTGCGGTATTGTTCGTTGCTTGCTCCTTGGGAAAGTGCATCTAGACCAGGTACTTGAGGTGTTCTCCGGTGGGTGCAACAAGAAACACACCCGCACCGGCGCCTTGCAGCGAGAAGGCACCATCAAAGTACATTCTTTACTTGCTTCCTTGACGGGAATGCTCGTCTCTGGAATTTCTTCATCAGGTGTTGGTGTCCATTCTGCTATAAATTCTGCCAATGCTCGGCTCTGGATAGTTGAAGTACTCTCAAATTTGAGGCCAAAGCTTGATAGTTCCAAAGGCCCACTCGACAATCCTGCGCTCGCTTGCTTCGGATTCGCAATATCCTCTTCAACGGAAAGCGAGTGACAACTGTGATCTCATGTGCTTAAAAGTAATGGCGCAGCTTCCTCGAGGCCATGAGAAGGCCGAAGCAATTCTCGCACACCGAGTACCTTGATCTAGCCCCTGCAAAGGGAACCGACAAAGTAAACTGGGCGCCGCACCATTTTCTTCTGCTTTCTTCTTGTGGTCAGGCAGATGCATCCTTGTCGGGACCAGAGCTTGTCGGAGAAGCCCCCTACTTGCCGCCGGATGTGCTTGCCGCGTCAGCCGGCTCATCATCCGCCTCCTCTCCGCTATTAACGCAGCACTAACCACTTGATTGGTTGCCGCTAGATATAGCAAAGAACTTCTCTTGTGGCTTAGGTGCGACAAGTATTGAGTGGAGGACAGATATCTCTTTAAGTCCTCTGAGGCAGCCTCCGCTTCCGAGTCCATTTCATTGACCTGCCTTTTCAATATTTTGAAAAGCGGCAGGCACGCCAATGACTTAGAGATGAATCTGAGAGCAGCTACGCAGCGGCAAGCCTTCAGACATCCTTGACGCTTCGGTGCTTCGATCCGCTCAATGGCCTTGATCTTGTCGGATTGGCCTCAATCCCCGCCGAGATATAAAGAACCCGAGAAGCTTGCCGGAAGGAACTCCAAACACACACTTCTCGGGGTTCAACTTGAGATTGATCTTGCGTAGATTTGAAAAGGTCTCGTCCAAATCTTGGATCAGAGTTGCTCTGTCTTTGCTCTTGACCACTATGTCATCCATGTACGCTTCTACATTTCTGTGTAACTATGGCTCAAAAGCTTCGTGAACTGCCCTTGCAAATGTTGAACCAGCATTCTTTAGTCCAAAAGGCATCCGTACAAAGCAGTATGTGCCACATGGAGTAATGAATGCGGTCTTCTCTTCATCCTCTTCTGCCATGAAGATCTGATGATATCCTGGGTATGCATCAAGAAACGAAAGCAAATCACATCCTGCCGTGGAGTCGACAATCTGGTCAATGCACGACAAGGGAAATGGATCTTTGGGACAAGCTTTATTAACATCAGTGAAGTCAATACAAAGCCTCCATTTCCCGTTCGCCTTGCGCACGACTACAGGATTGGCCAACCACGTAGGATGGAGCACTCCTCGGACAAGGCCTGCTGCTTCCAACTTCTTGATCTCTTCTGCGATGAATTCTTGGCGCTCCACTGCTTGTTTCCTGACTCTCTGCTTGACGGGCCACGCGTGAGGACAGACGGCAAGGTGGTGCTCAACATTCGCCTTGTCCGCGCGTGAGGAACACCGGGGATGTCAGACGGTTGCCATGCGAACACATCAACATTCGCCCGCAGGAAAGCAACGAGCGCGCTTTCCTATTTAGGGTCAAGCGTGGCACTGATGGTGAAAGAACCACCAGTGCCGTCCTCCTTGGCGGCCACTTTCTTGGTCTCAGGTGAAGCTGTCTTTGCCTTCTTACACTTGCCGGTGGAGCTCGATGGTGCGTCCTCGACGGTAGCGCAGCACTCCAAAGAGGTGCACTTGTCGGAGTGGGCATCAGAGCTGTTCTTGTCGGACTTGGTCTTCTTCTTCCCCCCGGGAGCTTCAGTGGCAAGTGGTTTGCGTTCTACTGCGGCTGCTGCTTCCCGGTATATCTTGTCGGTACAGATAAGGGCATCCTTCTTGTCGCCAGGGACAGAGATGACACTTATCGGACCTGGCATCTTGAGTATGTTGTAGGCGTAGTGAGAGGCTGCCATGAACTTGGCGAGCGCTGGACGGCCGAGTATCCCATCGTAGGGCAACGGGAAATCAGCAACGTCATAGGTGACTTTCTCTGTCCTGAAGTTCAGCTCGCTGCCAAATGTCACTGACAGTGTAATCTTCCCTTTCGGCTTGCTCCTTCCCGGGTTGATTCCTTGGAAAGTGTCGGTCTCTTCGAGCTCACTGTCGGGGATCTGGAGCTTCTTGAGTACCGCGGAGGAGATCAGATTCAAGCTGGCCCCGCCGTCAACTAGCATCTTTGTGACCTTGAGGTTGCGGATAGTTGGCAAAACCAACATCGGCAAACACCCGATCGCAGTTATGCGATCAGGGTGGTCCTCAACATCAAAGATGATAGGCGTGCTGGACCACTTCAGAATCGCCGCCGTCGACACACAAAACCTCTGTTGCTTTCTGGAACTCCTGCTCGTCGGCCTCATCCTCATCCATCTCTTCATCTTCGTCTTCGTCTTCATCCTTGTCGCGACCGCGGGGAGGCCTGTCTCCTTGCCGCTGCTTGGCCTTGCCGCGGCGCCCTCCCCGTCTGGGACTCTTCTTGCCGGATCCTCCACCACCTTCTTGGGCCTTCTCCTTGTCGCGTCGCTCGTATTCAGCTTTCTGCAGTTCAACCAGCTGCTCAACTTTCTTGCAAGTCTGGAGATCATGGCCCTTGGTGCGGTGGATCTTGCAGTACTGCTTGCCGGAGCCGTCCTGCTTGCCGGCGGCCACCATAGCCTCGCCGGAGTTACCAGCTTTGGCCTTCTCGGCGCCACCTCCGTTGCCGGACTGCTCGACAACTAGCACATCTTTAGCTTTCCGCTTCCTGTTGTTACGCCTCCGGTTTTTCCTTGCCGAGGCGGCTTCCTCACTGTCAGATCCTTCTGCTCCTGCGTTCTCTCCGGGGAGTTGCCTCCCCTCCTCAGCACATGCACATTTGTCGGCCAGAGCATATAGCTCGCTGACATCTCTGATTTTGCACATCGCCATTTCTCCTCATCTCGCGATTCGCGACGTTACGATGGAACGCGCCGATAACCGCGCAGGTGGACATCCGGGATGTTGCGCTGCACCTGCTAAATCTTTGAAAGTACTTGCGCAGGGTTCTCCTTCCTTCGGGCAAGCGATGAAGATCGCTCTCCTGGCCATGGGGCTTGTGGCCACCGTGAAGGCGCCGACAAACCGATGGCATGATCTGCCCATGAGGAGATGGAGTTGTCCGCAAGTGCATGAGCCAAGATCTCGACGTTGGGCTTGAGTACTAACGGGAAGTAGTTACGAGGATCTTCGTCGCGCTTCGCAGCCTCGCACCACAATGGTGTAGATGCTGAGGAACTCCGACGGATGCAACCTGCCATCATACTTCTCTGGTACATCTGGTTTGAAGTTCTTGGTACTAGGCCACTGGACCTGCCGCAGCTCACGAGTGAACGCAGGGCAACCTACCGCGTACGGCAAGTCGCCGGGTTCCCCTGGCACATGCATATCAACAGTGGGCCCAGCGCGCTGGTCTGACTGACGCCGCGCTTCTCTTCGACGCTCGATGCGAGTACGAGCGTCTTCTTGTTGTCGTTCTTGGAGAACTTGGCACTGATCGCGACGAGCTCGTGGGTCCGACGACGCGGTGGAGTCGGTGTCGAGGTTAGCCCGGCGAGTCGGCGATCTTGGCCTTCGGGGCGGTGAGTACACGGTGGTGGCACCCCCACCGGTCTTGTCGCCACCGGCCTGCGCCTGGGCGTCTTGCCGCGACTTTGACGTGCTCGGTTGCCGGGGAGTGTCGCCATTGGCAAAGCCGATGAGGCTCTGAATGGTGATCCTCCAATCGTCGATCTTGTCCGGTGCTGGAGGGTAGTCTAGGAGCAGTTGGGCTCGAGCCAACGCTTCTTCTGGGGTTTTCGGCGGCGGGGGCGAACTACGCGAGGAGCGGGATATGCTCAAACTTCTAACAGTGTTAGAAGGAGCAACATCTCGTCCAGGCGACCGTGCCGCGCTCGTGCCAACATGTTGGCGGGCATGCTGGCCTTGAGCGTCCTGGAATCCAGCAGCTTGGCCTTGTTCTAACACGAGTACGGTGCTAGGAGCACCATGGCATTGTCGGTCCCGCGCCTCCTGAGAGGGGCGCGGTGCATGTACGGACGCCGAAGTTTGCGGGGCCTTGTCCTTGGATCTGGTGACAATGTGAGCTCCCCCGTCGGCGCCCGTTCTTCCGCCGGTGTCTACCCCACCACCCGTTTGCTCCGGTGGCGGTGGGATCGACGCGGACGGAGCGGCAACCTCCGAAGCCTTCTTCTTCGGTGGCATGTTGATGAAGATGTCAATGAACTAGCTCGCGTGAACGCTGGATCGGGTTCACACAACCTCGACGCCCCCTACCTGGCGCGCCAAAGATGTCGTGGGAAACGAACACCTATGGGGCAGGGCCCCTTCTTGGTCCGGCAGGGAGCGGAGGGCGCATGAAGAGCGGATCGAGGCGAAGCATGCGAGGGATTTTACCCAGCTTCGGAGCTCTCCGGAGAGATAAAACTCCTACTGCTGCTTTGTGGTTGTATTCTGCTCTTGCTCGAGAGCGTGAGGATGTTGTAGTTTTGAATGAGTCGAACCCCTTCTAGGTTGCGCATGGGCCTCCTTTTATAGGCTAAAGGGGTCACCGACAGGTGGCAACGCAGACAGGGGTACAAATGTAAAAAGAGGGGTTGGTACAACTGCCTCTACAGTGCACCCTACCTAACTCTGACGGCAGGGGACAAGAGCATTTAATGCCCGTCCGGTCGCCCAAACAGTGTAGGAAATGACCGTTAGGGGCGCCACCGCTTGCCACGATGGCCTTCTCGTCATCTCCACTTGCCACCTCGCACCGCTTGGCTGCACAGCTTCCCGCCACGTGCGCCTGGAACGGTCCTGCGGCGACACGTCGACGGATGCGCTGGAGCATGGGCGCAGAGTGGTGGCTTCGCCGCGGCAAGCGCCTTGCCGCGGTCGTTGTCTTGTCGCACCCAAAAGCTTGTCGCTCGTCGGGTCTTGCCGGGACGCGCGGCGCGTCGCGGCAAGTTCTTTGAAGCGCCTTGGTTGGCCTTCCCGGCAAGCTCCTCTTGCCGGGGCCTTGTCCTTCCCGGCAAGCTCCTCTTGCCGGGGCCTTGTCTTCTTGGTTAAAACACTTTGTTCTTGAATGGCGTCAATAGGAACTATGGAGGATCCTGGCGGACACCCGGCAAGCCCTGCCGCGGGACGCTGCGACTGCCCATGCACAAGTTCGGGATACCAAGGTACCCCTACTTTAGTACACCGACATGAAGTATCTGAGAAACTCAAGGCACACGATTAGTCCGCAAAAGCATTGTCATCAATCACCAAAACACCTAAGGGATAAAAATGCCCTTACACCATGGAATAAGTAACGACGACAACAAGCTTGTCGAAGATAGCAACAACTTCATAGTTCTCATAATTCCAAGAGCGGTGAGGAACTCGGCAAATTGCTATCTTCCATAGACGACAGCCACCATGATCGTATTTGAACGTACGTAGATCATCTGTGTGCTCAACCTCTAGGCACTCTGAGATTTTTGGAAGTGGAATCCATTGACGAGTGTACACATTCACAAGTTCCCACTCGCAGTTGTACCCAATATAAGCAACCCAATCTCCATTTGCGCCAGCCCAGGCCTTATCCTTAAGCAATGGCATCTTGACATCACACGTATCATTATCAAGCGGCATCAACTTGCACAAGGAGAGACCTCCGTAGTCCGCGCCCATGCGAACAGGCTTATAGCAAAGAAGATAAGGGAGATCAAACAGCTCCTAGACCCTTGGGTTCCTTGTAATGATGTTATTAGTTGAGTCGAGAATGGTCTTGAACGAACCTGCCATGCTAGCCGAGGTGATGACATCGCATCGATTAATGAGTTCCTCCACCACGTCATCTTTCAGATCGGGGCAAGAATAACGGGGTCGTTTCTGGCATGTTCCCTCCATGGAGAAGACGATCGAACAATTGTAGAAGGAAGGGTGAAGGCAAATGGAGGAGGGAGGAAAAGCGTGCGACAGCAGTTCCAAATCGAGAGGGGAAGGTGAAGAGGCGGTGGACGGTTGCCACAGTACACGAAGAGGCGCCCCAGCCTACATAGACGTCCGTTCGGAAATTGTACAAAAGGACTCATCGTCGTCTCCCTGACATGTTGGAACGGGACCAAATGTCAATGAAACATGGTGTGTTCTTTCTCGTGCAAAATGCGATCTGGCCGCGTTGGCCCGAAGTGCCGCATTATTTCTCGACTTTATTTTTCTAATGGCATGCCGTTCAGTTTTGAAGCACGACTAACTGGTACTGTATGCAGAGCAAATATAACCTACCCTACCACTTCTCCACCTCTAGTACTAGTAGTATAAAAAAGATATATAGGCTGGAGCATCAGCGCTTTCTTGCTAAGGGCTGCCCACTTGCTTCTCACACTATCACCCTCTCTCCAGATCTAAAAAAGACGGCCTCCTCTCCCTCCTCACCGGTGGTCACAGATCCGCCAGGGAAGAAAAGGACGTGCAGCGTTGACGCACTCGTCGTCGGTGAGCGAGGTCACGCACTGACGACAAGGCCGTCCTCTCAGACCTAGCGCCTGCACGGGATGGCCTCCGTCCCCAAGCTCGCTGCCATAGTGTGTGCGGAGGACGACGACCACGAGCGAGCCACTTCCTGCCGACCCTCAGGTATGCTACCTCTTTTCGAACCATACCCTTGTTCTACTGCCCCATTTGCCACGTCGCTTCATGTGGATCTTTTTCCACTCACCATCTTGATACGTCTCCAATGTATCTATAATTTTTTATTGCTCCATGCTATTATATTACCCCTTTTGGAAGTTTATGGGCTTTATTTTACACATTTATATTATTTTTGGGACTAAGCTACTAACCGGAGGCCCAGCCCATATTGCTGTTTTTTTTGCCTATTTTAGTATTTCGAAGAAAAGGAATATCAAACGGAGTCCAAATGGAATGAAACCTTCGGGAGCGTGATTTTTGGAACGAACGTGATCCAGAGGACTTGGAGTACAAGCCAAGAAGCTGCCGAGGCTCCCACGAGATAGGAGGGCCCCAGAGGCGCGCCTGTCTCGTGGGCCCAGCTGCCACCGACGTACTTCTTCCTCCTATATATACCTACGTACCCCGAAAACATCCAGGAGCAGGATGAAACACAATTTCCACCACCGTAACCTTCTGTATCCGCGATATCTCATCTTGGAGCCTTCACCGGCACTTTGACCGAGGGGGAACCGACCATGGAGGGCTTCTACATCAACATCCTTGCCCCTCCGATGAGTTGTGAGCAGTTTACCACAGACCTACGGGTCCATAGTTATTAGCTAGATGGCTTCTTCTCTCTTTTTGGATCTCAATACAATGTTCTCCCCCTCTATTGTGGAGATCTATTCGATGTAAACTCTTTTTGCGGTGTGTTTGCCGAGATCCGATGAATTGCGGGTTTATGATCAAGTTTATCTATGAACAATATTTGAATCTTCTCTGAATTCTTTTATGTATGATTGAGTTATCTTTGCAAGTCTCTTCGAATTATCAATTTGGTTTGGCCTACTAGATTGATCTTTCTTGCCATGGGAGAAGTGCTTAGCTTTGGGTTCAATCTTATGTGTCCTTACCAGTGATAGAAAGGGTTGCAAGGCACGTATTGTATTGTTGCCATTGAGGATAACAAGATGGGGTTTATATCATATTGCTTGAGTTTATCCCTCAACATCATGAACATGTCATCTTGCTTAATGTGTTACTCTGTTCTTATGAACTTAATACTCTAGATGCAGGCAGGAGTCGGTCGATGTGTGGAGTAATAGTAGTAGATGCAGGCAGGAGTCGGTCCACTTGTTATGGACGTGATGCCCATATACATGATCATGCCTAGATAATCTCATAACTATGCGCTTTTCTATCAATTGCTTGACAGTAATTTGTTCACCCACCGTAATACTTATGCTATCTTGAGAGAAGCCACTAGTGAAACCTATGGCCCCCGGGTCTATCTCTTATCATATTTGCTTTCAATATACTTTTATTTGCATCTTTACTTTTTGCATCTATATTATAAAATACCAAAAATATATTTATCTTATCATACTATCTTTATTAGATCTCACTTTCGCAAGTGGCCGTGAAGGGATTGACAACCCCTTTATTGCTGTCGGTGTACTAAGGTAGGGGTACCTCAGTACCCCAACTTGTGCACGGGCAGTCACAGCTTCCCGTAGCTGGACCCACCAAATGCTTGCCGGAGACCATCTCCGCTCCACACCAAGCCATTCATGAACAAAGTATACAAGACAGAAGCTCAAGACCCCGGCAAGAGGAGCTTGCCGGGAAGACCGCTCCAGGCTCAAGATTACATCGCTCATGCAGATCCCCGGCGAGAGGAGCTCGCCGGGGAGAATAGAAGGTCACGCCATCGAAGACACGCCTCGGCGCTATGCGCGTACCGGCGAGGGCCCGGGAAGCGGCAAGTCATAGAGCCCGACAAGCTCCCGGGCCCGGCAAGATCCAGACCCCGGCAAGGTGCTTGCCGGGGAGAGCTATGCTACGTGCCCACACTCCAAGTCATCTGCCCACGCGTCGCCTTCAGCTTTCTCCAGAGACGCGTGGCAGGTGGCTGGGCTGCATGGAGGGTGCGGTGGCACTCCACGGTGGTGGCTTCATCGCCGTGGCAAACGGAGACGCAATGGCGGGAGCTTTTGGGGCGACGGCGACGGGCATTTAATGCTCTTGTCCCCTCTCACAAAAGTAGGTAGAATCCATTGCTCAAGCAATCAGAGTGCACTGTTCCCGCACTATTCCAACTACCACCTCTTTTACGCTTTTACCCTCTACCTTACGTTGACACTGTCGGTGACCCTTGCCCTATAAAAGGAGGCCCATGCACAACGAGAGGAGGTCCCGATCATTTCGCCACTCTCGCGTGATTCAACCCTTGGCAGCTCTAGTGCAGGATTCAGTGGTTTCATACACCACACCATCATTTGCTCGCATTCAAGAGCAAGATCAAATACAACACAATGCAGCAGTAGGGTTTTACGCGACCATCGCGTCCGGCTGGGTAAACTCGCCGCCAGCGCATCGCCTCGATCTGCTCTCCGTGCGCCCTCCGCCCTCGTACCGAACACACGAAGGGGCCCCGGCCCCATAGGTGCCGCGCCACCCATCGCGCGCGACATCTCTGGCGCGCCAGGTAGGGGGCGTCGAGGTTGTGCGGACTTGATTCGGCGTTCGCGCGCCTGCCTTCTTCATCAACCTCTCCAGTTTCGCTAGCGGCTTCATCGACAACTGCGCCATGGCCCCGAAGACGAGAGCTTCGAGGGTCGCAGATCCGTCTGCGTCTCGGCCACCGCCACCGGAGCCGGCGGTGGGCGGAGGAGACGCTAGCGGAAGGGTGGACACCGGCGAGGACACTCGCGGTGCCGTCGGATCCAGGGGCAGGACGGATGACCGCGCATCGGTCTCCGCAGATCCACGCCCATCCCAGCAGCGCCATGCCACGAGAGGTGGTATCCGCCTGCTGGGGCAAGAATAGGCCGGAGGCTCGCGGGATGCTCCGGACTGCTGTCCGGACATGAGCAAAGCGAAAGTGCCGGAGCAGGGCCTTGCTCCTCCTATCGCTACTAGGAGTCCGAAAGCACGACTGTTCCTCGCGCCACTCCCGCTCCCCTCCGCACCGGCAAGCGTGTCCCCTTGGAACGCCACGCTGTCGTCGAGGACGCACCATCGAGCTCTAAGTCCGGCGAGGACGGCTCTGGCGCTCACCCCGACAAGCACGGCTCCTCGGAACGCTATAAGCCCGGCAAAGGCAGCGTTGGTGCTCGTCCCGGCAAACGCACCTCCCCGGAGTGCTGCGCTGTCGTCGAGGACGCGCCATTGAATTCCGCCAGCAAGCACGAAGAAGCAAAAAAAAAAAGAAAAGCTAAGTCGCTCGAGCCTTCGTGCAGAGCACTCCTTAATTCCACGCTTTTATTCGTTATATCCCTCTCGCGTTAAATGCGTTTGTGCACGTAACACGTGCGCTAAGGAGCCTGCTTGTGAACAGCCGCACCCTTACTTTGCTTCGAACACACTCAACGAGTAAAGAGTGAGCCGCGACCAGCTTCGCGCCCTCGTTTCGTTTCGAGTCTGCTCAGCAAGTTAAGCGCGTCGCGGGCTGGACGCGGCAAGGTTGCTTGCCGGAAGCGACGCCAGCCAGCGGGCTGCTGATGTCCCGTACTCAGCAAGCGCGTTAAGCGCCGGCAAGTTCCCTAAAAGCGTAGGGTGAAAACGCACAAAGGGCGTAAAGTAGAGGGTGTAACATAGAAAGCCCTTGCCGTGAGATGTCCTTCGTATGAGAGGCTTGTGCGCGAGAGGAGCCAAGTCGTGGTCCAGTTGCGTGCTTGTTTTGTTTCCGAGTCCGCTCAACAAACACAAGTGTGCTGCTGCACCCTTATCTTGCTTTCGAGCCTGCTCAGCAAGTTAAGCGTCGCAACTGGCCCGACAAGGTTGTTTGCCGGAAGCGACGCCACCAGCGGGCTGTCCCGCGGTCGATAAGCGTGTTCGCCCCGGCAAGCTCCCCAAGAGCGTAGAGTACAAACATACGAAGGACAAAGCTCGGCATCGTATTGCGTAGTCAAGATTTATATACACATACATGTGCGTTGAGCAGCTGCATATCTACATCAGCTGTTTTTTTTATGACTGCGATTGCAGCGACAAGGAGGAACCAAAAGATCACACCAGCACCTGGGGCCCGGCAAGCCAGGGTCGCCGGGGACTGCGGGTGCCAAGGTTCTTCTTCGGCGAGCCAGCCTCGCTGGGGGCTGCAAGCATCGAGATTCGTCTCCGGCAAGCTAGTGTTGCTGGGGGCTGCGATTTCAGATAAGTTTTTCATCCCTCGTCATGCATCCTCTCATGGACCGGAGATGCGGATCTGCGTCTTTGAACGGCGTGTCTTGTAAAGACCAGACGCGTGGAGGAGAAGTCGTGGCCCGATTATGCTTGGTTTGTTTCCGAGTCCGCTCAACAAACACAAGTGTGCCGCTGCACCCTTATCTTGCTTTTGAGCATGCTCGCAAGTTAAGCGTCAGAATCGCCCGACAAGGTTGCTTGCCGGAAGCGACACCACCAGCGGGCTGTCCCATGATGTCGCTAAGCGTGTTCGCCCGGCAAGCTCCCCGATAACGTAAGAACACACAAGGCAAGCAACAAGTAAAAGACTCAGTCCGGCAAGCTTTCCCCTCTTTTCATTAAAAACATCCAGTTTAGTACAAGTCCATAGAGGATGAAAAACATGATAGAGAGGATTACAAGTTCTTAAATGCAGCTAATGCCCGAGGGCTTACAATTTAAAAAGATAAGGTACCGTGATCCCTCTCCTGTTTCTCTGCTCAGAGTTCAGAGGCAGGTCAGGAGCCCCTGCAAGATAAGCTTGCCGGAGAGGAGACCCCGCAAGAGGAGCTTGTCGGGAAGGGCGAAGGCGCCTAGAAGAGCGTGGCGGTGACGCCGCCCGTGCCGCAGAGCTGCGCAGGTGACGGGCATGGGGAACGATGCCCGGAGAGCCAGCGGCAAGTCCTCAAGCCAGCGGAGAGCCACGGGCGCGAAGACCCCAAGAGAACACCCCGGAGCCGCCAGAGCTTGGCGGAGTCGGAGGCGTCGGAGGCGAGCTTGAAGACGGAGTGGTGGGACATCGGCACGAGGGCACCTCGCCTCGTACTCCGACTTAACGGCCTTGCCGCCGTCCCCTCTCCTCTTCTGCTGCCTCTCCCGCCAGCCGCCAAGGAGACGGCCCCGGGAGTTGGAGCCCGCAACCCGAAGATGGGGTTGCGGTGGCGCGAGGCAGCGGTGTCCGACGCCTAGTCGGGCCCGCCATCCCCCTCGTCGCCGCTGTCGCTCTCCTCCTCGTCACTTTCGCTCGGGGAGGAGCCTTCGCTATCCGAGGAGCTGTCCACACAGCAGCGCACCCGGGTTCCATAGTCGCCGAAGACCTTGACGGCGAGGAGGTCACCATCCAATAACTTGAAATGGAGGGTGAACCCCGCCGTCAAGCTATGGATCCGGGCGAATGTCTTCCACCCTCGGTCGAAGAACATCACGCCGGGGGCTGGGGACACGACACTCACCCGAGTGCCGCTGATCCCGCAGCCCCTCATGCGTAGCTCCATCACGTCGGGTGGATCCGGTCCCATCGCATCCGCAAACGGGACCGGCAGTCGGAGGCGACGGCGAGGCGCGCGGGGAAGCTTGATGAAGAACTCCCAGGGGTCATCTCCGGTGTGGACCGCGCCGTGGTCAGGAGACACCGGGGGAGATGGAGGAGGCGCGTCGCCTCGGCCGCCTCTCCCTCGACCGCCTCGGCCACGCCCTCGGCCTCGTCCGCGACCACGCCCCCTCCCTCTCCCTCTCGTGGCCGGCTCCGCCGCCACGGGAGCAGGATGGGGAATGGTGCGCTGCCGGGAAGCGACCCGCGCCGCCACCGTCGAAGAACCGGGATTCCCTCCTTCCATGGCGGCGAGAAGATGAAGATAAAAGGAGAAGTGGATGAGTGTGGCCATTGTGCTCCCCTTCCGCCCTTCTTAAAGGGACGAGGTGGGGGCTCAACCGCCCCGCTCAGCCAATCAGAAAGCGAGGAGGCCAGAGGAGCGGGGCCGACTCGCCCTCTCCGCCCCGTGACGGCTCGGCCTCCCACCTTCGCCGCCCACGATCCCCATGCATGAGGGCCGCGTGGCGAAAAAGCGGAGCCGGAGCGACGGGTGAAGCGACCCCGCTCTGCGCCACGATCACGGGGTGGATGCCTTAAAGGCTGCATGCGCCGCCCACGTCTCCCACGACGCCGCAATCGACGCGTGCCGTTTCGGGGGAAGCGGCGGATGCAGAAGCGGATTCGACACGCCGTGGGCCGCATGTGCCCGTGCACTGTCTTGGGCCTGGCCCAACAGCGCTCGGCACCGTGTATGGCCCAGGCCCGGGGCTCTGCCGGTGTACTAAGGTAGGGGTACCTCGGTACTTAACTTGTGCACGGCATCACAGCTTCCGTAGCTGGACCCACCAAATGCTTGCGGAGACCATCTCCGCTCCACACCAAGCAATTCATGAACAAAGTATACAAGACGAAGCTCAAGACCCGGCAAGAGGAGCTTGCCGGAAGACCGCCTCGTGCTCAAGATTACATCGCTCATAGATCCCGGCGAGAGGAGCTCGCCGGGAGAATAGAAGGTCACGCCATCGAAGACACGCCTCGGCGCTATGCGCAGACCGGCGAGGGCCCGGAAGCGGCAAGTCATAGAGCCCGACAAGCTCCGGGCCCGGCAAGATCTGACCCGGCAAGGTGCTTGCCGGGAGAGCTATGCTACGTGCCCACACTCCAAGTCATCTCGCCCACGCCGCCTTTCAGCTTTCTCGAGACGCGTGGCGGTGGCTGGGCTGCATGGAGGGTGCGGTGGCACTCCACGGTGGTGGCTTCATCGCCGTGGCAAACGGAGACGCAATGGCGGGAGCTTTTGGGGCGACGGCGACGGGCATTTAATGCTCTTGTCCCCCTCTGTCAAAAGTAGGTAGAATCCACCGTTCAAGCACTGTAGCTGCACTGTTCCCGCACTATTCCAACTACCACCTCTTTTACGTTTTTACCCCTCTACCTTACGTTGACACCTGTCGGTGACCCCTTGCCCTATAAAAGGAGGCCCATGCACAACGTAGAGGAGGTCCCGATCATTTCGCCACTCTCGCGTAGATTCGAACCCTTGGCAGCTCTAGTGCCTGGGATTCAGCTGGTTTCATACACCACACCATCATTTGCTCGCATTCGAGAGCAAGATCAAATACAACACAATGCAGCAGTAGGGTTTTACGCGACCATCGCGGCCCGAAGCTGGGTAAAACTCGCCCGCGCGCATCGCCTCGATCTGCTCTCCGTGCGCCCTCCGCCCTCGTACCGAACACACGAAGGGGCCCCGGCCCCATAGGTGCCGCGCCACCCATCGCGCGCGACAATTGCGTTGGTTGCGAGTTCTCAGTTTGTTTGTATAGGTGCATGGGACGTTTGAGGAGCCTCCTACTGGATTGATACCTTGGTTCTCAAAAACTGAGGGAAATACTTACGCTACTATCGCTGCATCACCCTCTCCTCTTTGAGAAAAACCAACGCAAGCTCAAGACGTAGCAAGAAGGATTTCTGGCACCATTGCCGGGGAGGTCTTCGCTCAAGTCAAGACATACCAAGTACCCATCACAAACCCATCTCCCTCGCATTTACATTATTTGCCATTTGCCTCTCGTTTTCCTCTCCCCCACTTCACCCTTGCCGTTTTATTCGCCCTCTCTTTCCCAATCTCCTCCTCTCTTTTTGCTTGAATTTTTCCGTTTGCCCGTGCGTTAGATCGTTTACCTTGTCGTTATGGCTAGTCCTCCTATCCTTATTCTCACTCCCAAACAAGAAATTCTCAATTTTAAGCAAAGGGAGAGAGAAAATTTAAAAGATACTTGGCATAGAATTTGTAATGCCCAATATAAAGCTACTAGGAAGCTTGCTACTTCCGTTCTTCTCCGCAATTTTTATGTAGGCATTACTCCTTGGAATAGATGTGTTCTTGATATTGCTACCGGAGGTGATTTCATGAGTAGCCATACGTTTGATGCTTATAATGCTATGTTAGATTTGTTTGGCCCACCACCTCTTTTGATCAATGGAATTGTTTTAACTTTAGAACATGTTATGCAACGGCTTGAGATTATTGAAAATAAAATTGCCACTGTTGAGTTGATTGAAAATTTGGATAAAAAGATTCATAATCACATTACCCAATTTGGATCTAGGGTTGGAGTCACTTTGAAAAATCTTAAAGAAAAAGAACCTATAGTCAATGAAAAAATAGATCTTGATTCTGAAAGAATTGGTAAACTTGAGGATATCATTACCAACTTAGGTTCCGTGTTTTCTTCCATGAAAAACACTCCAAAACCCCCTACTAAAACAGCCAAGTTTATTTATGTTCCTAAAAATAAGGGTGAATCTTCTAGTAAGGGAGACGCGGATCTCAAATCCATAAGTGTTCTTCCCAATTGTCTCTCTATCGTTAAGGAACCTTTTGCTACAAACGAATTTCTTGAATTTTTGCCTAAAGGTTTTATAATTTCTAAAAAGGGAGAAATCCCTATAGATCACGAGTGCTCTACTTATGAATTTAGTGCCAAAGATGGCACTCGTTAGATCTATCTTTGCTTTTATGCCTAGCTAGGGGCGTTGAACGATAGCGCTAGTTGGGAGGCAACCAAATTTTCTTTATGTGTTTTTTTGTTTTTTCTCCTGTTTAGTAATAAATCTTGCATATACCTTCTGTTTAGATGTGTTTTTATCTTTTAATTAGTGTTTGTGCCAAGTAGAACCTATAGGATAACCTACGATGATAGTTGATTTGATTCTGCTGAAAAACAGAAACTTTGTGCGCACAAATATAATTTTGTTAAATCACAGGAACGTGCTTTTGCGTTGATTATTTTTGCTTATGTTCAGTAAACAAATTGTACAGGACTTCCTATTTTGGTAGGATTTTTAGAGTTCATAAGTTTGCGTTAGTTACAGATTGCTACAGACTGTTCTGTTTTTGACAGATTCTGTTTTTCGTGTGTTGTTTGCTTATTTTGATGCATCTATGGCTAGTAAAATAGTTTATGAACCATAGAGAAGTTGGAATAAAGTAGGTTTAACACCAAAATAAATAAATAATAAGTTCATTGCAGTACCTTATGTGGTGGTTTTGGTTTCTTTCACTAACGGAGCTTCTAAGATTTCCTGTTGAGTTTTGTGTTGTGAAGTTTTCAAGTTTTGGGTAAACTTTTATGGACTATGGAATAAAGGGTGGCAAGAGCCTAAGCTTGGGGATGCCCATGGCACCCAAGATATTCAAGAATAGCCAAAAGCCTAAGCTTGGGGATGCCTTCCTGGGGCATCCCCTCTTTCGTCTTCATTCATTGATAACTTTACTTGGAGCTATATTTTTATTCGCCACATGATATGTGTTTTGCGTGGAGAGTCGTGTATTATATTAGTCTTTGCTTTTTAGTTTTCCACAATCATCCTTGCTGTACACACCTTTTGGGAGAAGCCTATTTGATTAGAATTTGCTAGAATACTCTATGTGCTTCACTTATATCTTTTGAGCTTGATAGTTTTTGCTCTAGTGTTTCACTTATATCTTTTATAGCACGGTGGTGTCTTAATTTTGAAGAAATTTCTAGTCTCTCATGCTTCACTTATATTATTTTGAGAGTCTTTTAGAACAGCCTGATATTTTCTATGGTTATAAAATTGGTCCTAGAATGGTAGGCATCCAAGTTGGGTACAATAAAAACTATCATAGGAAGTGAATTGGATGCTATGATCAATTTGATACTTCATAATTGTTTTGAGATATGGAAGTAGTGATATTAAAGTCATGCTAGTTGGGTGATTATGAATTTAAGGAATGCTTGTGTTGAAGTTAGCAAGTCCCGTAGCATGCACGTATGGTTAAAGTTGTGTAACAAATTTGAAACATGGAGTGTACCTGGCTTGTGCATCCTTATGAGTGGCGGTCGGGGACGAGCGATGGTCTTTTCCTACCAATCTATCCCCCTAGGAGCATGCGTGTAGTAATTGGTTTTTGATGACTTCTAAATTTTTGCAATAAGTATATGAGTTCTTTTGACTAATGTTAAGTCCATGGATTATACGCACTTTTACCTTTCCGCCTTTGCTAGCCTCTTCGGTACCGTGCATTGCCCTTTCTCACCTTGAGAGTTGGTGCAAACTTCGCTGGTGCATCCAAACGCCATGATAAGATAAGCTCTATCACACATAAACCTCCCTATATCTTCCTCAAAACAGCCACCATACCTACCTATTATGGCATTTCCATAGCCATTCCGAGATATATTGCCATGCAACTTTCCACCATTCCGTTCATCATCATCATGACATACTTTACTTTTGTCATATTGCCATTGCATGATCATGTAGTTGACATCGTATTTGTGGCAAAGCCACCATGCATTATTTTTCATACATGTCACTCTTGATTCATTGCACCATCCGGGTACACCGCCAGAGGCATTCATATAGAGTCATATCTTGTTCTAGTTTCGAGTTTTAATTCTTATGTTGTAATCAATAGAAGTGTGATGATCATCATTATTAGAACATTGCCCAAAAAACAAAAAGAAAGAAAGAAAGAAAAACGAATAAAGTCCAAAAAAGGCCCAAAAAAAGAAAAAAAAGGAAAAAAAATAAAAAAAATAAAAATAATAAAAAGGGCAATGTTACTATCTCTTTTTCACACTTGTGCTTCAAAGTAGCACCTTGTTCTTTATGTAGTGAGTCTCATATATTGTGCTTCAAAGTAGCACCATGTTTTTCATATAGTGAGTCTCATAAGTTCTCTTTTTCATACTAGTGGGAATTTTTCATTATAGAACTTGGCATGTATATTCCTACGATGGGCTTCCTCAAATGCCCTAGGTCTTCGTGAGCAAGCAAGTTGGATGCACACCCACTAGTTTTCTTTTGTTGAGCATTCATTTATAGCTCTAGTGCATCTGTTGCATGGCAATCCTTACTCCTCATGTTGACATCAATTGATGGGCATCTCCATAGCCCATTGATTATCCTAGTCAGTGTGAGACTTTCTCCTTTTTTGTCTCCCCATCATCATATTCTATTCCACCCATAGTGCTATATCCATGGGTCACGCTCATGTATTGCGTGAAGGTTGAAAAAGTTTGAGATTATTTAAGTATGAAACAATTGCTTGGCTTGTCATCGGGGGTATAGAAGTTGGGAACATCTTTGTGTGACGAAAATGAAGCATAGCCTAACTATATGATTTTGTAGGGATGAACTTTCTTTTGCCATGTTATTTTGAGAAGACATGATTACTTTGATTAGTATGCTTGAAGTGTTACTATTTCTTTTATCAATATGAACTTTTATTTTGAATCATTTGGATCTGAACATTCATGCCACAATAAAGAAAATTACATTATGAATTATGCTAGGTAGCATTCCACATCAAAAGTTCTCTTTTTATCATTTACCTACTCGAGGACGAGCAGGAATTAAGCTTGGGGATGCTTGATACGTCTCCAACATATCTATAATTTTTGATTGTTCCATGCTACTATATTACCCCTTTTGGATGTTTATGTGCTTTATTTTACACATTTATATCATTTTTGGGAATAACCTACTAACCAGAGGCCCAGCCCACATTGCTGTTTTTTTGCCTATTTCAGTATTTCGAAGAGAAGGAATATCAAACGGAGTCCAAACGGAATGAAACCTTTGGGAGCGTGATTTTTGGAAAGAACATGATCCAGAGGACTTGGAGTGCAAGCCAAGAAGCTGCCGAGGATCCCACGAGATAGGAGGGCGCGCACCCCTGTGTCGTGGGCCCCTCAAGCGGCCACCGACGTACTTCTTCCTCCTATATATACCTACGTACCCCGAAAACATCCAGGAGCAGGACGAAACACAATTTCCACCACCGTAACCTTCTGTATCCGCGAGATCTCATCTTGGAGCCTTCGCCGGCACTCTGTCGGAGGGGGAATCGACCACGGAGGGCTTCTACATCAACATCCTTGCCCCTCCGATGAGTTGTGAGTAGTTTACCACAGACCTACGGGTCCATTGTTATTAGCTAGATGGCTTCTTCTCTCTTTTTGGATCTCAATACAATGTTCTCCCCCTCTCTTGTGGAGATCTATTCGATGTAAACTCTTTTTGCGGTGTGTTTGTCGATATCCGATGAATTGTGTGTTTATGATCAAGTTTAGCTATGAACAATATTTGAATCTTCTCTAAATTCTTTTATGTATGATTGAGTTATCTTTGCAAGTCTCTTCGAATTATCAGTTTGCTTTGGCCTACTAGATTGATCTTTCTTGCCATGGGAGAAGTGCTTAGCTTTGGGTTCAATCTTGTGTTGTCCTTACCAGTGTGATGTAAAGGGTTGCAAGGCACGTATTGTATTGTTGCCATCGAGGATAACAAGATGGGGTTTATATCATATTGCTTGAGTTTATCCCTCTACATCATGTCATCTTGCTTAATGCGTTACTCTGTTCTTATGAACTTAATACTCTAGATGTAGGCAGGAGTCGGTCAATGTGTGGAGTAATAGTAGTAGATGCAGGCAGGAGTCGGTCTACTTGTTATGGACGTGATGCCTATATACATGATCATGCCTAGATAATCTCATAACTATGCGCTTTTCTATCAATTGCTCGACAGTAATTTGTTCACCCACCGTAATACTTATGCTGCCTATGGCCCCTCGGGTCTATCTCTTATCATATTTGCTTTCAATCTACTTTTATTTGCATCTTTACTTTTTGCATCTATATTATAAAATACGAAAAATATATTTATCTTATCATACTATCTTTATTAGATCTCACTTTCGCAAGTGGCCGTGAAGGGATTGACAACACCTTTATTGCGTTGGTCGCGAGTTCTCAGTTTGTTTGTGTAGGTGCTGGGACTTTTGAGGAGCCTCCTACTGGATTGATACCTTGGTTCTCAAAAACTGAGGGAAATACTTACGCTACTATCGCTGCATCACCCTCTCCTCTTCGAGGAAAACCAACACAAGCTCAAGACGTAGCACATCTTCCCAATTTGCTATCCTGTGCTCTGCTGGTCACGCAGACGAAAACCTTAATTTGCACTGTTAAAGGAAATCCTACTTCATGCAGACTAATCCATGTCTGGGTTGAATAAGGAAAGGAAGGGAGACTGTACTATCCAAGAGAGTGGGCATCGAGCCTGCATCTAGATTAAAAAGGGGGGAATCAGTAGCTAATGAACGAGTCTAGTGTCTCTTGGTTGAAGAAGGGTAGAAATGCATGACAATGCAATAGAGAATGACCAGGTTGATCGATTTGTTGTCCTCACATAGGAAAAAGGTGGCTAAAGAGAACAAAAATGGGACATAATGCACATATGCTGCCTGGATATTTGTTGCTCTGGGCAACCATACCGCCCTCACCACTCTATGCGTCCGTGGAGGTGCATCGTACTGGTGCGCCCACTGTCTGAATGGGCCTCCCATGCTCTTATTGCCACTTTTTTGCTGTTAGTATAACGCCAGCGGTCAAGTCAGGCAATGCTACTACTAAAGTGATGCCACATTTAACTAATGCCGCACTCAGTCTAATGCCACTGATAAATTTAAGCAATGCCATATAATGTCACTGGATTATTTCAAGGTTAGCTGTTGATTGTGGATGTATTAAAGATTTTTCAGCTAGGGCATTCTAATGTTGTTGCACAGCCAGTATACCAACGATGAATCTTGTTACTACCTTCAGATTTTTACACTGTTAATGCTTATAGATTACATACCTCACTTTCGTGAGATAAGTCAAATATTTCTGTACAGTGTCAAGAGGAAAGGTCAAGAGTGTGCACCTCCTCCTCCGACTGTACTCTTGATTCGTTCGATCAAGTTTTTATGTTTGACTGATTATCAAGATTGGGATAGCAATTTTTAGGTCCCCTCAAGTTCGAAATTATATTTACCTTGAAGGTACATGGTTTGCAATTTTTTTATACTATCATTAGTTAATAATGTTAGTTACCTTCAGACTTTTGTAGTTGGTCTAATGCTCATGCACATCTAGTATACCAATGCTGAAACTTGTTACCTTTACATTTTGTATTGTTAATTCTTATAAAAATCTTCTAGTGCTAGAGTTTATTGCAATCTGTTCGGTAAAACCATTGTACTGTACCCTGTAATAAAATAACTATTCTATTGTTGCACTAGCCACTGGATTAGTGTATATTTGTACTATCCAAATGGTGTTGCATTAGCATATGGACATAAATAAAGTGTGCCAAGCTTTCCCAGATATGTGCTCAAGAAAACTACTACCTATTTTTCTAAATACTATATGTTTGGGTACTTTAAGTTGAACTGTGAAAACGTCTTATATTAAGGAACAGAGGGTGTAGAGTTCACTCGAATTATCCCAGTAAAGCTAGTCACACCTTTGTTAAAATTAATGTTCATTATGTTATCGGAGGAGGTCTGTATGTTTGTCTCTAATGCCTGTCGACTAATGTTAAGTCATTTCCTTTTGTACAGTGTCACTGAATTGTCAAGGCGGTAATGGCATTTTATTTTAGTTGAACTGCACAAAATATTCTTAAAAGAAGAGGAAAGGTCAGGAATCGATCATTTTTTAGAAAGAACTATATATGCCTTCCTGACATCAGCCGTTGTTGCCTTATTTATTCCTTCAAACAGGTGGTTAGGAGAAGTCTTGCTACCTTTTCCCATTAAGAAATTGGAATGCTTATATTTGTGAGTCTATGCTTCAACTAGTGACACTTTTATTGTAATCACAGTTTCAATATGAATGCAAATAGGGATGCTCGATTTTAGTGGAACTGCACAAAAAGTCCAAATGGTTCAACATTAGGAGCATGTTTTCTTCCAAACCTTTATATCCAATTGCTGGCACTATGAGCTGTTCATTACGAAGGTACATGGTTACCTACTATCTTGCTACTCTTTTTTTACTGTCATTAGATAGTAATACTAGTGGTTTGCATGTGAATTTATTGGCAGGGTGGACCTACATTGGAGGTGTAGGACATGATTCAATGATTGGATGCTCAATTTCGGTTGTATCGATTTCACCTCTTCCATCACTGCGAACATGGATATCCTTGGTTTGATGAATAATAGGTGCTATATTTCTGCTCTGAACCAGCAAATCAATTCAGTATGAAATTGTCCAGGGCAAAACATGACTGTATCAAATTGTCCAGTGCAAAACATGACAGTTGTTAAGCGGAAGAGATGTGTTTAAACTAAAAATAGATGGTGGGGTATATGTTTACTAGCTGCTTGATATTTGTGCAGACAGAGATGTCTGCCCGTTGCTATTTGGCAAACAAACAAAGTGACCACAATTTTGGTTGAACCGCACAAGAGAATAGTATAGTCACTGCATGAAGTGCCATTTGAAAATAGACACAGACAGATTGGATAGTCACTTCATGGACTGCAGAAAAGTAGTATTGTACTATTTATTGGCCAACACTAGGTGCTTCATTGCTTTGGTCTGATTATACAATGGGGGTCATTTTCCTTAGTTAAAGTTTGTATTCCGAAAATAGTCTCGCTGTGTGATAGAGAGAAGACCAAATCATATTGCAGTGGATGTTCCTCCATCATGTGCAGTTCATTCTCATGGTTCCAGCTGTTGGTGAAACCACTTACGTTTGCAAGAGGAATTGTAGACTTCACAACCAAATTTGTCTTTTGGTCTGTACTGAATGTTGGCCAAGAGAAGCATCCATGTTAGTAGGAAGAACAGATCTTTTTTCTAGATCTTTGCTTTTGGAGCTACATATTTGTATATGATATGTGAATCATTGAGATGCATTAACATGTTGATCTTATTTATGGGAATTGTACTAGTTGGTTTTGAATTTGGGCTACTAATGTGAACATATTACAATGCCAGGTCTGTGAGTCTCGTGTGAACATTTCGAACGGATCGGCTCTTACTGTTGTGCACAACATGATCCTTATTTCTGTGTTCTCAGTGTTTACAAGTTACTAACAGTTTCTTATTCCTGTTTGCTCAGTGTTTACAAGTTACTGATCGATCACTAGCTAGCCTACTAATGTGCTCCTGGCAGTTTTAGTTGCGACGCAAGATCCAAAGTGGCAGTTTTTTCAATAAAAATGCCTACCTCTGAAGAAACTGACAAGCTGCTCTGAAGAAAATGCCATGTGAATCTGAAGAAACTACCAGCAAAAACGTTCGCAAATGCCTTATCTCGCAGCTAATGTTCATCAGCTAATGCAATCGTACACATACACCATCTGACCTACTCGATCCTACACGTACACTATCCGACCTACTCGATCCTACACGGATAAATAGCTGATCACGCACGTACTAGTACCTCCTTCTGGTTTGCAAGGCTTAATTCAAAAGTCTCACCAACCAAGGTACTCCCTCCGTCCGGGTTTATTAGTCCCATGAGCCAAAGCATTAAGACCAAGGCATGGCAATAATTAACTGCATGCAGAAGTTTAAGCCTAATTAATTCCAGTGATTTAAGTTGCTGCATGCGTGCCCTCGGCTGTGACTCGTTGCATGCTGCTCCGCGTACTAGCTATGAGAGATTCTGAGTGGTTGCATGCAGCCGGCCGTAATTACGACAGCTAACTAATGCGAAAAAGATGCACTTTAATTGTTGCAGGCCTTTTAAATCCAAGGAATCGTTATTGACAAAGAGGGAGTACCTCATATGGATGATTCGAGTGCACTCGTTTGACCGTCATGCCGGCGTGCGACCCAGCACGGACGGCACGGGATGACACAGTCTTTAGTTTTTCTAGTTTTGCGCGGCAAGCTGGCGCGCTAAGCCATGTCTGCTTATGCATTGAATTTTGATGACCGTCGCGCTACCTTCCGCCTATAAGTACTGTTTCCCAGCCTTCTCTAGTGGCACCATGACCCAACTCGCCCTATCCTCATAAGCCCCCATCGGCCCGACATCGCTCGCCACTTATCCACGCTCTCGCCACATCCGCCATGCCCCCGCCCGTCCTCAATAGGCGACGCCGGAGGCGGTCACCGCCGGAACTAGTGTTCGGTTTTTCACCGGAAGGTAGACGGAGGGAGGAGGCATTCTATCGTTCTTTAGATGGCAATGCAGAGTATGAGGAGTTGTTGGAGCGCGACCGCCTGGCGATGGAGCAGGAGTTATTGGAGCGTGACCACCTGGTGGAGGAGCAGCGTATTGCCGATTTGCGCCACCGGCGGGACATGGAACAGCAACGCACCGACGCTCTGAGTCGCGAGCAGAGCACCCACAACTGGGCCGACTACGTCGAGGCCGGCTCATGGAAAATAGCCCTGGAGGCTATCGGGCACGCACGCGTTCGCGACGCTGATTTTTACTACCAGCTCGTCAAGTGGGTTTCCCACTTAGAAGCCGAAGCTTCGATGGACCACGCCGGCATGGAAACACCTCTGGCAAGTCCGAGGCGAGGCAGAGGACGCCGGTGCTGGCATTTAGCACGTACCGCAGATGGCGGCCGGTATCGTCTAGTTAGCTAAGAGTAAGTTAGTACTAGTATGCTACTAGAGTATTAGTGGGAGTAGATAGTTAACTTGGATATGATGGTAGACAACGTGGAAGTTCAGTACTCTATATCTGGATTAGACCTGTTACTTTGCTCTGAATGTTGAACTTTCCATTTGAACATATGGAATGGGCTGTTATTTTTTTAAATCGGTTGTATTTGTCCGCCACGAGTTTAGAGGCTGAATTGTGGGCCTACCAGGTTAACGCGTACACAATTAGGAGATGATTGTATGTGAAGAGGATGACAGCAGGGACCCGCCAAGGTCATGGCAGTACGCTAGCAAGTGCCTCCTTATTTCAAGCCAATAAAAAATGGCTCCTCCTAATGGATTTCTGACATCGGGTTCCCATGCCATTGTCAACGTAGTCAATAAACGAGAGAATTGCACAACGAAGGGTGACACGAGGACCCAAAGAGCTCGCCCAGTTATTTTTGTTTTGGGTTAATTTGATATATGCCACTCCAAATCTGGTGACTCCGAGAAATGCCACTTCAATTTCCAAACTTTAAAAAAATGCAATTTCATGCCATTTCCAGTGGCATTTTTCGAAGTCTGGAGTGGAGCTTTTCAAAGTTTGTAAAATGCAGTGGCGTTTTTCAAAGTTTGCAAAAATTGTAGTGGCATTTTTTAAAGTTTGGAAATTGTAGTGGCATGTTTATGAATCGCCATAATTGGAGTGGCACTTATCTAATTTTTGTTGAGACGGAAGCAAGGTTTCAACTGGGCTATGCGGGGCACTCTGGCCTGTCTAGACAACCTTTTCTTTTATGTTTACCACTGACCAGCCCAGTAGTTTTTTTTCTTTCTGAAAATGGCTAGCCCAGTTTTTTTTGTGATTTGTCAAGTAAGTCACTTTGTCAGGCCTGTTGGGCTGCAAATCTTTCAAGACGAGGAGAGCTTCATTCGGCTGGCCGAGAAAATGGCCTATCAGTAATGAGAAATGGGATGTACATTTTTAAAACACATCAAACCGACAATTAGTTTCAAATTTCTTTTTTTTTCATTTCGAGATTTTAAATTGCATTGATTTTTATGCGTGGACAATTTGTTGGATTTTATATTGATATTTTTTTTAAATCAGTTTGAATGTGACTCGAAATTTCGGGATTAAAAACAGTTCGGACCGCACCGAAATATGCAGAATTTCGTATAATTTTTTAACCGTGGCCACAATATGGTCTTGAAAGGATCGAGAAGAGGTGTCTAGAGGGGGGTGAATTGACCCTCAACACAAAAAGTTGGCAGTTTTTAAGTTTTTCAAGTTGAGGTGGAGTTTAAGCACAAGTTTAACCATTCACAATACATATCAAGTAAGCATGCAAAGAGTATATGGGGAGCGGAAAGTAAACCATGCAACTTGCGAGAAAGTAAAGGGATGGGATTGGAGTGTGCAAATGCAATCGGAGACATGGAGATTTTTGGCGTGGTTCCGATAGGTGGTGCCATTGTACATCCACGTTGATGGAGACTTCAACCAATGAAGGGTAACGGTTGCGCGAGTCCACGGAGGGCTCCACCCACGAAGGGCCCACGAAGAAGCAACCTTGTCTATCCCACCATGGCCATCTCCCACGAAGGACTTGCCTCACTAGAGTAGATCTTCACGAAGTAGGCGATCTCCTTGCCCGTACAAACTCCTTGTTTCAACTCCACAATCTTGACGGAGGCTCCCAAGTGACACCTAACCAATCTAGGAGACACCATTCTCCAAAAGGTAATAGATGGTGTGTTGTTGATGAACTCCTTTATCTTGTGCTTCAAATGATAGTCTCCCCAACACTCAACTCTCTCTCATAAGATTGGATTTGGTGGAAAGATGATTTGAGTGGAAAGCAACTTGGGGAAGGCTAGAGATCAAGATTCATATGGTTGGATTGGAATATCTTGGCTTCAACACATGAGTAGGTGGATCTCTCTCAGAAAATGAATGTTGGAAGTGTAGGCATGTTCTGATGGCTTTCCTCACGAATGAGGAGAGGGTGGAGGGGTATATATCGCCTCCACACAAAATCTAACCGTTACACACAATTTACCAAACTCGGTGGGACCGAATCAGAAAACTCGGTCTGGCCAATTTAGTTCATAATGTGACCATTAGGCATTTCGGTGGGACCGACACATCAACTTGGTGAACCAGTTTTGTTAGGTTTAGGGCATAACGTAATCTCGGTGAGACCGATTAAGCAAACTCGATGGGACCGACTTTGGTAATTAGCTAACCAGAGAGTTGGTCAGGCAAACTCGGTGGGACTGATTCGCTCATCTCGGTCGGACCGAAATGTTACGAAAGGGAAACAGGGAGTTTGCATTGCGAACTTGGTGGGACCAATCGCTCATCTCGGTTAGACCGAAACATTACGAAGGGAAACAAAGAGTTTGCAATCCCATCTCGATGAGACCAAGATCCCATCGGTGAGACCGAATCGATTAGGATTTCTGGCAGTGGCTATGTCAAATGAAGTCGGTGGCGCCGGATAGATCAGGTCGGTGGGGCCGAGTTTGACTTTTGGTTTGGGACATATGTGGATATGAGAAAGTGGTTAAGGGCTTTGGAGCATATCACTAAGCATTTAAGCAAGCAAACCATTAAGCAACACCTCATCCCCTTTTAATAGTATTGGCTTTCCTATGGACTCAATGTGATCTTGGATCAATAAAATAGAAAATGTAGAGTCCTGAGCTTCGAGCTTGAGCAAATGCTTAGTCCATAGCATCTTGAAGGGGTTCCACATCCTCTTGTCCATGCCACTCCACTGTTGGACTTATCTAAAATACGCTAGATAAAAGTATTAGTCCAACAAGAGATATGTTGACATTAATTACCAAAATCACCCAGGGAGCACTTGTGCTTTCAATCTCCCCCTTTTTGGTAATTGATGACAACATACATCAAAGCTTTAAATAAAGATATAGAGAAAGGCAGGTAAAGCTTTGGAAGGACATGTAACATGCATAGGCTCCCCCTACATGTATGCAATCATGTAAATATGGAACATAAGATCATGTGAGTGCATAATCATGACAGAGCAAGCAGTGAGTTACATGTATCTTGGCTATATGCATCAGATCAGATGGTGTGAATATAGAAAATGTACCTTCATGCTCATGTGTCCTTCTTGCAAACAATATGTACATCAGCAAGAGATCCTCATGCACATGAGTGTGATGCATATACTTACCTTGTGATCTTGAGCTAGCTTTGGAAGAGATGAACCTGAGTAAGCAAGGTTAGACAACACAGAAACATCTACTAGACAGAGCAAGAGCAGCAAACCACAAGAGTACCAAGATTGGGATGACATGTATAGAGTGAGTACTAGGTACTCTATTTGAGTGTAGACATGTCCCCAAAGGTAAAGATATGCAATGAATTCGAAGATTTCCCTCCCTTAGATGTCTTGCCCCCCCTGAATCTTATGTGGGATACTGTGAGAAGATAAGGAAAATAAAATCAGAGCAAAGCAAACACACAAACAATATGAACACGTCTTTCCCCTCTAAAGACATGTGACTTCTCTCCTCTTTGAATACCAAGCATCTGGGGCTCTCTATGATGTGATTATTTATCTCTCTTTCCCCATTTTGATATGATTAAGCTTTGATGTGATCTCTCTCTCTCCCCCTTTGACATCAATTTCCAAGAAGGGAACTTCTGGAGTATGAGTCAAAATAGGTTTGGTCCTTGAGTCACATAGCAAAGTAGCAGGGAAAAATAGGGTGCTGGTAGAGGATAAGAATCATCGAGTGGAGCTGGAACAAAATGTGCAGGATGCAAATGACAAAGTGTCTCTTCAGCATGTGAAATCGGTAACACTAAGTTGTTATCTTCGGTGGCATCGAGATAATTTGGTTGACAAAGTGACAAACCGGTGTGTCCGAGTTCAGTACAGAGAAAAATCACTTGTCACCTCAGCTCACTAGGCAAATTTATTCTCACAAGGATTTGCAGGGAATTAACTAAAGGATTTGCAATGAATTGGATGCAGGAAATGCAGGACTTAAATAAAAGAAAAGAGATCTAGATGAAGTTTTTTTGAAAAGGGAAACAAATATGCTTGAGACAAATGCAAAAACAAGGAGAAACACTAGAGAACTTCATCTAGAATTGGTCGGCAACACAGTCATCTATGTTAGAGTATATTGACTTAGGAGTCAAGTGAAGACACTTGATCAAAGGTCATACTCATCGTTTAAGCTCAAAATGGGGTTGCCATTTTTTGTTTAAGCATTTTGATGTATTCACATCTTGTTGAGCTGCTTTGACCCATGACTTGGGGTAAAGCTTCTCTAAGATGGAATAACATACCTTGGGTGGTGGTGTCGATCCTGATCATGTAGTTGAACTTGTGTGGGATGCTCAAGGATGATGTAGTTCACTTGGAGCACCTCTTGTAATTGGAGTTCTTCTACCTACGTGAATTAGTTTTGCAAGGAATAGCACTTGTGTATCCAAAGTGACAATCACAAAATTTGATATATATATATATATATATAAATTGTCAGAGGATATGTTTGAAGGGTTTCATGCTTCCTTGTCTTCAAGCTCCATAATGTAGAGACTTGGTGATGTAGAGATTGCTCAAGATGTGAGTGAGTTGCAATCTCATAGATTTAGATCCATCCAAGTACCTACATGGGTTAGATAACATGCAAGGGTGCAAACGTATCCAAGACATATGATTATCATCATAAGAGAAGTATCAAGGATTTGTCATAGGCTCATATCTTGCATGTATCCAAATGGAGTTCCTAATCCAAATTGGAAGCATCAATGATGTTCAATTCACCTCTCAACCTGCAAAACACTTTCTCATCAAGTGGTTTAGTGAATATATCCGCCAATTGCTTGTCGGTATGAACATGCTTAAGGTTGATATCTCCCTTAGCAACATGATCTCGAATGAAATGATGACGAACTTCAATATGCTTAGTTCGAGAATGTTGCACGAGATTGTGAGCAATCTTAATAGCACTTTCATTGTCACAAAGCAATGGAACATGTTTCACATATATCCCATAATCTTTAAGAGTTTGGGTCATCCAAAGTAATTGAGCACAACATGAACCAGCGGCAATATATTCCGCTTCAGTGGTGGATAAGGATACCGAGTTTTGTTTCTTGGAGGACCAAGAGACAAGAGATCTACCAAGAAATTGACAAGTACCCGAAGTGGACTTTCTATCAACCTTGTCACTGGCATAGTCCGAGTCAGAGTAGCCAACAAGATCAAAGGAAGACCTCTTAGGATACCAAATGCCTAAAATTGGTGTATCTATTAAGTATCTTACTATCCTTTTCACAGCCTTAAGATGACGCTCTTTGGGGCCTGCTTGATATCGTGCGCACATGCACACACTTAGCATGATATCGGGATGAGAGGCACATAGATATAACAATGAACCAATCATAGAGCGGTAAACTTTTTGATCAACAGGTTCACCATCTTTAGTCAAGTCAAGATGTTCACTAGTAGGCATGGGTGTACTCATACCTTTGCATTCTTGTATATTAAACTTCTTGAATAAGTCCTTGGTGTACTTTGTTTGAGAGAAAAAGGTACATTCCCTAGTTTGCTTGATTTGCAAACCAAGAAAGAACTTGAGTTCACTCATCATAGACATCTCAAACTTTTCCGACATAAGCTTCCCAAACTTCTCACTAAAATGAGGGTTAGTTGAACCAAATATAATATGATCAACATAAATTTGGCACACAAACAATTCTCCATTAACCCTTTTAGTGAGAAGAGTATAATCAATTTTTCTGATCTCAAAGCCTTTTTCAATAAGGAACTTGGTCAAGCATTTATACCACGCTCTAGGAGCTTGTTTAAGACCATAAAGGGATTTGTGAAGTTTGTAGACATGATTGGGTTTCTTAGGATTAACAAAGCCGGGAGGTTGTTTAACATAAACTTCCTCCTCAACTTCACCATTTAGAAAAGCACTTTTAATGTCCATTTGGTACAATGTGATATCATGGTGATTTGCATAGGCAAGTAAGATGCGAATGGACTCAAGTCTAGCAACGCGGGCATATGTCTCACCATAGTCCATACCTTCGACTTGAGTGTAGCCTTGGGCGACGAGGCGTGCTTTGTTGCAAACTACTGTCCATCTTCATCATGTTTGTTGCAAAACACCCATTTGGTACCGATGATGTTGTGGTTGTTGTCGGGCATTTCGACCAATGTCCACACTTGGTTTCTCTCAAAGTTGTGTAGCTCTTCATGCATAGCATTTATCCAATCCGGATCTTCCAATGCTTTTTCAACCTTCATGGGTTCAATGCTAGAGATGAATGAATAATGTTCACCAAAATTAGCCAAACGAGATTTAGAGCGAGTGATTCTCCCGGTTTGGATATCTTTGTAGATTTGCTCGACGGGATGGTCTTTGGCAACTCTTGCTCGAACTCGTGAGAGCTTTTGTTTTGGTCGGGGTGGAACATCTTCTTCATCATCTTGTTCTTCTTCTTGGCCTTCTTCATTGTTGACATTGTCGTTCTCTTGTCGTGGTGGTGAAGGAGGTTGATGAGGTTCATCTTGGTGTACTTCCTCATTTTCTTCATCTTGGTGTGTCCCACTTGTGGATGCTTCCATATCAACTCTTGGTTCACCTTGTCGTGAGGTAGAAGCTTCCACTTGGACGGACGAGGTACTCTCATTCACCTCCGTTGGACGGATCTTGCCAATAGACAAGTTATGGATTGCTTCCGAAGGGTCTTTTTCTCCTACATCAATTGGCAATTGCTCTACTTGCGAGCCATTAGATTCATCAATCTTCACATCTACCGTCTCTTCAACGTTTCGGGTGAAATTATTTTAGACACGGTAAGTGTGAGAGTTTGAGCCATAACCAAGTAGGAAACCTTCATGAGATTTGGGAGCAAATTTAGAACAATGATGCTTATCAAGAATGTAGCACTTTGAGCCGAATACTCGAAAGTATCCAACTTGGGGTTTGTTACCGGTGAGGAGCTCTTATGCTGTCTTGCCGAGTAGTTTGTGAAGATACAAGCGATTTGTTGCATGAAAAGTTGTCTCAACCGCTTCCGCCCTAAAGTGTTTTGGCGTCTTGTATTCATCAAGCATCGTTCTTGCCATTTCGATGAGCGTCCGGTTCTTCCTCTCAACAACTCCATTTTGTTGAGGTGTGTACATAGCCGAGAACTCATGTGAAATGCCTTATTCGTCAAGAAAGGTGTCCACATAGGCGTTCTTGAACTCTGTTCCGTTGTCGCTATGAACCTTCTTGATCTTCACTTCAAATTGATTTTGGACCTTCCTAGCAAAGTTCTTGAAGATCTTTTGAACTTTTGATTTATCATCGAGAAAGAACACCCACGTAAATCTTGAAAAATAATCAACTATAACTAGACCAAATGAGTTTCCATCGATACTTTTGTAGGCATTGGGACCGAAGAGATCCATGTGAAGTAGCTCGAGCGGTCTTCTCGTGGTCATGATGTTCTTCACGGGTTGGCTTCCTCCAACTTGTTTTTCTGCTTGGCAAGCACTGCAAAGTCTATCCTTATCAAATATGAAATCTTTAACACCAAGGATATGATCACCTTTAATAAGCTTGTCAAGGTTTTGCATGCCCACATGACCTAACCGTCTATGCCACAACCTGCCTTTGGAAGATTTAGCAATTAAGCAAGTTCTAGGTTGAGCCTTTTTAGTGGAATCAACAATGTATAGATCACCTCTATGTATGCCAGTAAAGACCATTTTATGATTATCTCTACGAAACACTTGGCAATCTACTTTAGTAAATAGGACATTAAAACCAAAGTCAGCTAGTCTAGATATAGAAAGAAGATTATAGCCAAGAGATTCAACGAGCATAACATTTTGTATGGAGCTATCATGTGAGATGGCCACCTTACTGAGGCCAACCAGCTTACCCTTTGAGTTATCACCAAAAGTGACATACTTTCAAGGGTCGTCGTTTTCAGCAAGCTCACGAAACATGTCTTCATCTCCGGTCATGTGATCGGTACATCCACTATCAAGGACCCATTCCTTTCCTCCTGCCATGTAGCCTCGGAGATTTGCCATAAGACCAAAGTGTCTCATTGCATCATCAAGATCATAGTAACTATAATCATCCTCATCATAGTATCCATGTTCAACATCGTCATGTGATGGATCAATTCCTAGAGAGGGTGATTCATTAGATAAATGATCATGACAATAATCATCTTTATCAAATCTAATGGCTTCGGCGATAATATTGCTAACGATTCCAACATCTCCCTTGGCACGCATAAGGTCACGAAGCTCAAACAAACAATCATCAAACTTAGGATCACTAGTACTCATTTTATTCAGGGCAATTGACTTATGAAGAATCTCATCTAGATTTTGCAAGGAATAGTTTGGAAATCTTTCATCAAGATATCTCCATATAGTATAAGCACAATCAAGAGCCGGCAAGCTAGCAATCAAGTTTTTAGGCAATCCTCCAATGATAAGATTGATAGATCTAAGATTGTGAATCATGTCAAGATCCTCATCATGGGTAGGATGCAAGGGACCAACAGGGCGAGCACAAGGGGTGGTAATGTACGTGCTCAAATGATGTTCATTGAAAATCTCAAGCATCTCATTTTCCACTCATGAAAGTACTCTCCATCAAATATAGGTACTCTATGTCTAAGACTCCCCAACGTAGACTCATCCATCCTCCTCCAATGGTGATTAAACCAAAACAATGGAGACCGAAGCTCTGATACCAATTGAAAGGATCGAGAAGAGGTGTCTAGAGGGGGGTGAATAGACCCTCAACACACAAAGTTGGCAGTTTTTAAGTTTTTCAAGTTGAGGTGGAGTTTAAGCACAAGTTTAACCATTCACAATACATATCAAGCAAGCATGCAAAGAGTATATGGGCAGCGGAAAGTAAAACATGCAACTTGCAAGAAAGTAAAGGGATGGGATTGAAGTGTGCAAACGCAATTGGAGACACGAAGATTTTTGGCATGGTTCCGATAGGTGGTGCTATCGTACATCCACGTTGATGGAGACTTCAACCCACGAAGGGTAACGTTTGTGCGAGTCCATGGAGGGCTCCACTCATGAAGGGTCCACAAAGAAGCAACCTTGTCTACCCCACCATGGCCATCGCCCATGAAGGACTTGCCTCACTAGGGTAGATCTTCACGAAGGAGGCGATCTCCTTGCCCGTACAAACTACTTGGTTCAACTCCACAATCTTGACGGAGGCTCCCAAGTGACACCTAACCAATCTAGGAGACACCACTCTCCAAAAGGTAATAGATGGTGTGTTGTTGATGAACTCCTTGCTCTTGGCTTCAAATGATAGTCTCCCCAACACTCAACTCTCTCTCATAGGATTGGATTTGGTGGAAAGATGATTTGAGTGGAAAGCAACTTGGGGAAGGCTTGAGATCAAGATTCCTATGGTTGGATTGGAATATCTTGGCCTCAACACATGAGTAGGTGGTTCTCTCTCAGAAAATGAATGTTGGAAGTGTAGGCATGTTCTGATGGCTTTCCTCACGAATGAGGAGAGGGTGGAGGGGTATATATAGCCTTCACACAAAATCTAACTGTTACACACAATTTACCAAACTTGGTGGGACCGAATCATAAAACTCGTTCTGACCGATTTAGTTCATAATGTGACCGTTAGGCATTTCGGTGGGACTGACATGTCAACTCAGTGGAACCGATTTTTTTAGGGTTAGGGCATAATGTAATGTCAGTGAGACCGATTACACAAACTCGGTGGGACTGACTTTGGTAATTAGGTAACCAGAGAGTTGGTCAGGCAAACTCGGTGGGACTAATTCGCTCATCTCGGTGGGACCAAAATGTTACGAAAGGGAAACAGGGAGTTTGCATTGCGAACTCGGTGGGACCGATCGCTCATCTCAGTTAGACCGAAACATTACGAAGGGAAACAGAGAGTTTGCAATCCCATCTCGGTGAGATCGAATCAGTTAGGGTTTCTGGCAGTGGCTATGTCAAATGAACTCGGTGGCGCCGGATAGATCAAGTCGGTGGGGCCGAGTTTGACTTTTGGTTTGGGACATATGTGGATATGAGAAAGTGGTTGAGGGCTTTGGAGCATTTTGAGCAAGCACGCCATTAAGCAACACCTCATCCCCTTTTAATAGTATTGGCTTTCCCATGGACTCAATGTGATCTTGGATCACTGAAATAGAAAATGTAGAGTCCTGAGCTTTGAGCTTGAGCCAATCGTGAGTCCTTAGCATCTTGAAGGGGTTACACATCCTCTTGTCCATGCCACTCCACTGTTGGACTTATCTGAAATACACTAGATAAAAGTATTAGTCCAACAAGAGATATGTTGACATTAGTTACCAAAATCACCCAGGGAGCACTTGTGCTTTCAGGCCTACAAAAAAACCTTAAGAATTAGAAAATGGGTTGTAAATTATTAGAAATAATGGCAGATGGGTTGTTTGCTATTTTCCACAAATTTGCGGCTTTCCTAAAAGAAGGTTGACGCACAAGTAGTGACTGTTGTATGTTAATCCAACGGCCGTCGTGCTTCTTCAATATCTGCTCTTCCTGCTCCAGCCGCTCAAACAAGCGTCGGCGGGGCTACCTGACCCCTCCTCCTGCGGCCGGCTGTGCTGCCGCGCAGGCCTCACCGCCCCACCGTACTCCCATCGCTGGCCTAGCCATCCCTCTACTCACCCACATCTGCTGTTATTCTCCAGCGACGACAGACGAACCAGTAAACCCTCGTACAGTCGTACTCCCCTCCGCGTGGGAAACAACTGCCGTGTCTTCCCTGGCTCCGTGTCGTTCCCTTCCTAGGCCTCGCCATCGTCCACCACCCTGGTGCTCTCGGCGCGACGTGTTCAACGTGGTCAACGACCGACTTGCATCTGAAGTGGACTATACGTGGAGAGACTGACAGCTGGGTCCACGACCGCATGCAAGGAAATGCCTCATTATCACGCGCAAAATAATGATTCATCCACCTGACATCTGGGACCCACTGAAAGGGCCTCTGTATTTCACGAAAGAAACATTACCGCCGCTGACAGGTCGGACCCACCAGCTATATCTTCGCACGCAAGGAAGTGCCTCCTAATTACACACACACAAAAAATGAATACTCCCCCTGCTAGCTGGGACCCAGTATAGTGGGAGGCTGACTTGTGGGCCTACTAAGTTGATGGGGACGGAGGGCTTTCTCAACTTAGTCAATATGAACGATTCTAGCTCCAGTGACCATACGATGTCCATCCAACGACCGTAGTGCTTCTTCAAACTCTGGTCTTCTTGCTCCAGTCGCCCAAAGCAGCGCCGGTCATGCCGCCTGCTCCTTCCTCCCGTGGCCGGTTGTGCTGCCGCGGAGGCCTCACCGCCCCCTACTACTCCCACCGCTGGCCAGGCCATCCCTCCACTCACCCACACCCCCTGTTATTCTGCGGCGATGACAGCCTCACACCGGAGCCGAACCAGTGAACCCTCGTACTCCTCTCCGCGTGGGCATCCACTGCCGCATCTACCCCGGCTCTGCGTCATCCCCTTCCTAGGCCTCACTGTCGTCCACCGCTGTGGTGCTCTTGGCACAGCGTGTTCAATGTGGTCAATGACCGACTTCCATCGGAAGAGTACTGTACATGGAGAGGCTGACAGCTGGGTCCACGGCAGCCACAAGGAAGTGCCTCCTTATTACGCGCAAAATAATTATTCCTCCACCTGACAGCAGGGACCCACTGGACGGGCCACCGTATTTCGCGAAAAAAATGTTTCCCCTGGCTCCTGGGACCCACCAGCTACATCTTCGCATGCAAGGAAGTGCGTCCGGGCAAAAAAAATGATTCGCCCCCTGACTGCTGGGACCCACCAGCTACATCTTCGCACGCAAGGAAGTGCGTCCGGGCAAAAAAATGATTCACCCCCTGACTGCTGGGACCCACCAGCTCATCCTCGCACGCAAGGAAGTGCCTGACAGACGGGACCCGCCTGGTCGAAGCGTACGTAGCATTGTCATTCTGGTCGCGAACATGTACGTAGTCGATGTAAAGGCGTGCACGTGTTGTAGTAGAGGCACGGCCAGGGTGCAAGAAAGAAAATACGGCCACGTACGTACATACGTGCGGGGTCTCGAATGCCTACTCGCGCATAACTCGTGTACATGGCTGGGTTGAAACGGAGAAACTGCATCGTCGTCGTGTTCATTGGGAGGCAACGGAACGCGTCATGTTCATCGGGAGGCAACAGAACGCGTAGGAGCCAACCAGCTTCGACGGAATAGCCGATGGAAACGAGGCCTGGCGTACCGCAGAACGGAGGAAATGGCCTTGTGTTCGACCGGCCACGGTCAAAACGGGATCCTGTTCATTGGGAGGGGTCTGGCATACCGCAAAATAGAGGAAACGGACTTCTGCTGGACCTCCTACGGTCGAAACGGGATCTTGTTGATCGGGAGGTGTCGGAGTAATGGGCCACGGGTAGGCTCACCCGAGTCCCTGGATTTATCAAGACTTTGGGCCAGCTCCGCCTAGCTGGACCCCAAGCTGAAGCTCCGCCCTCTGGTGCCGGCTGGCTCAGCGGCCGGCTGCCAGAGGGCGACTGATCCAAGTCTACGGCGCTCCGAGTGACCGGCTCCTGACAGCCGCCCTCCGGAGAGGGCGGCAATGGGCAGGCGGCCACCTCACGACTACGGTGTGGCCGAGCCCCCATCGAGAGTACAAGTCAGACCATGGCTACAGTGAAGCACGTCGCCTCCAACGCTCGAGAGGGGCGTGGCTACAGTGCTCCGTACAGATGGAGATCTCCGTACGTCGGGGCACTGTGCCATATCTCCCCTGACGTCGCTCCCTACAGGCGGAACCCTGTTCCCCATGATGGCCTGTCGGTACGGCCTACCAGAGGCGGGCCCTATCGGGCAGTGACCCCAAGGAAGACGGCGGAAGTTCAACCAGAAGGATTCGGGAGGGGCCAGCCTCCAGCAGGCGGCCGTCCCTTGCCCCGAGGCGAGCGCGCCGTTAAGCTGATAAGACCAGGTGTGGCTACAGTGGCCTCCCACTAGGGAGCGGGACTGTAGCCACACTAAGATGACCAAGCCCCCGTCACCAACGACACGGCTACAGTAAGCAGCCACCAACCAGTTGGCAGGGCCCACCAGGCGGCGGGCCCCAACGGTCGATGGAGAAGCCGGAGGCTGGAGACAATGACAGCCGGGCCCAGCACCCGGACAAATTACCATTGTACCCCTGGGGGGTAGGCCTATATAAACCCCCCAGGCCACCCATGCAAACGAGTCGAACCCAGAGAGAAGTAGCCAGATACCTAGAGCAGGGAAGAGCTAGCCTTGCCTCCTTCTGCCTCTAGCACACAGCTCAAGGAGCACCATTGTATCACTTGTGCCATAGTGATCATGCGGAGACCCTGCAGAGCAGGACTAGGGGTGTTATCTCCTAGGAGAGCCCTGAACCTGGATAAAGTACGCCGGCGTTCGTGTCTACGCCTTATCCCGCTTCCAGGCACCGGCGACGTTCTACTCGCTCCCACCATGATAAGCCATCCATTGGCATATGTCGCACCCTACCCCCAACATTTGGCACCCACCATGGGGCGAGGTGCACCGTCTCCCGGAGATCTGCCGAGAGGAACCTGTTCCTTCTGGCGAAGCGGTTAGCCCAACCAACACGCCCGACGGCGTCAGCCCCGATGCGCTGCACGGCATGGAGATCGCCTGCGCGGCAAGCTGCCTCGCCGACCTTGTTGGCGAGATCGACCTCTCCGACGAGCCGGCCTCCGACGCGGGCACTAGCTGCCCTGAGAGCCACCTCGTCAGCCTTCTCGACCAGCTCCATGTCACCAGCGAGCCTGTTGTGGACCTGGAGTCCGTCGGCTTGACCGATCCGATGATCGTCGACTCCGACACGGCGTCGCTTGATGCGTTCCCCACCAACATGGTGGTCTATGACGAGCCGCCTCCTCGCGAGTACAGTGGCGGGAGCACCGTCACGGAGGTACTCGTCATCAATAGTGAAGAGCACTCGGACGGGCGTGCTCAAAATCTCCTCGATGCCACTCTACGCGACCTCACGACGACCATTCCCGAGGGCGTGGACGCTGAGGCGTTGGAGGCACGCCGCCTCTAGCTTCTCGAAAATGCTGGCCGCCTGGCCAGCATGCGCCGGCTTTCGGACGCCTACCGGCGCGAGATGGACCGGGCCGTAGGCGGCACGCCGACTCCTGGGGGCCTAGCCGCCTCGACACGGTTCGGCAGCATGGCGCAACCATGGACAGCATGTTCGGGGCAAAGCGCCCCGTCTACGCCACGCCTGCAGAGAACATCAGGGCCGCCCAGGCAGTAATGGATGAGATGGACAAACACGACGGCGACGTGCGCCGCCACATGACGGAGCAAGTCCAGCAGCTCCTAGACGCGGCTGCCGCGTAGCACGAGGCCGCCTGCCGCACTGAAGTCCCAGCCCGACGAAACACGAGCCGCCCCCACGCCAAGATCATGGGGCGACCTCCCGGACGCCTACTGGTGGCGCCCGCGGAGGAAAGGGAAATGAGCCGGCTGCCAGCCGCAGCCGGATGCGCCTCTCCATCGAGCGGGATGAGGACGGCCGCCCTCGTGCGGTAGAGCGGCGAGGCGACCCGCCGCCTTCCTTGCCTCGAGGAGCGAGGTGCCCCACTCCGCCTCCTGTCACGCATCCGACACTCGGCGATGGCCTTGGCCGCCACACCCGGCCCGGGGACTTCAGCAGTCGGCCCGGTGACTTCTTCAACACAGCAGGCGGAAGCAGTTGCCAACCCGCCGCCTCCCGGCCCAACCTCCCTCATACAAGTTGCAGTAATCGCAGTCGAAGAAATTGTGGCGCCCTCATGGGCTCAGCCGATCCTCAAGTTCTTGGTGAATAAAGAGTTGCCGACTGATGATGTCGCGGCCGATGGGTGGCGCGGCACCTATGGGGCCGGGGCCCCTTCGTGTGTTGATGCGGGCGGAGGCCGCGGAGAGAGCGGATCGAGGCGATGCACGGGGATTTTACCCAGCAGACGCGATGGTCGCAGAAACCCTACTGCTGCATTGTGTTGCATTAGATCTTGCTCAAGAATGTGAGCAAACGGTGGAGTGGTGTGTGAAACGGCCGAATCCCAGCGCTAGAGTTGCGGGGTTCAACCTTCACGCGAGTGGCGGTCGTGGAACCCCCACGTTGTGCATGGGCCTCCTTTATAGGGCAAGGGTCACCGACAGTGTCAACATGAGGTAGAGGGGTAAAACGTAAAGAGGTGGTAGTTGGAGCAGTCAAGGGAACAAAGGCAGCTCTGATGCTTTCTACCTACTTTTGACAGAGGGGGACAAGAGCATTAAATGCCCGTCGCCGTCGCCCCAAAAGCTCCGCCATTGCGTCTCCTTTCGCCAGCGGCGGTTACCACCGTGGAGTGCCACCGATTCCTCATGCAGCACAGCCCACCCGCCACGCGTCTCGGAGAAGGCCGGAGGCGACGCGTGGGCAGATGAGCTGGAGGCGGGCACGTAGCATAGCTCTCCCGGCAAGTACCTTGCCGGGCCTTGATCTTGCCGGGCCCGGGGCTTGTCGAGCTCTGTGACTTGCCTCCTCGGGCCCCCGCCAGCAGCAGCCGAGGCGTGTCTTCTGCGATATGATCTTCTAGTCCTCCCAGGCTCCTCTCGCCGGGATCTGCAGGAGTAATGTAGCCTTGAGCCAGAATGGCCTTCCCGGCAAGCTCCTCTTGCCGGGTCTTGATCTTCTGCCTTGTACACTTTGTTCTTGAATGGCTTGGTGTGGAGCGGAGATGGTCTCCGGCAAGCATTTGATGGATCTAGCTGTGGGAGTGGGGCTGCCCGTGCACAAGTTGGGGTCTTGGTACCCCTACCTTAGTACACCGACAGAGCCCCGGCTGGGCCATACACGGTGCCGAAGCGCTGTTGGGCCAGGCCCAAGACAAGGCACGGCGCGCTGAAAGCCACGGCGCGTCGAATCCACTTTCGCCTCTGCCGCCCTCCCGTGCAGCAGCACGCGTCGATTGCGGCGTCGTGGGATAGGACGTGCCCACGCCCCTTAATGAGGAGAGCGGGACGCCCCCCTCCCCCCCCACTTCCCCATAAAAACAGAGGAAGCAGGCGCGGTTCCCCTTCATTGCTTTCATTGCTTCTTCTTCCTCCGCCAGAAAACCCTCCTCGCGCTCCTTGACCTACCTCCTGAACTCCTGAACAGAGAAACAGGAGAGGGATCACGGGCACCTTATCTTTTCAAATTGTAAGCCCTCGGGCATTTAGCTGCATTTAAGAACTTGTAATCCTCTCCATCATGTTTTTCATCCTCTATGGACTTGTACTAAATTGGATGCTTTTAATGAAAAGAGGGGAATGCTTGCCGGACCGAGTCTTTTACTTGACTGTGTGCCTTGTGTGTTCTTACGCTATCGGGGAGCTTGCCGGGGCGAACACGCTTAGCGACCGCGGGACAGCCCGCTGGTGGTGTCACTTCCGCAAGCAACCTTGTCGGGCGATTCTGACGTCTACCTTGCTGAGCAGGCTCGAAGCAGGATAGAGGTGCAGCGGCACACTTGGGTTTGTTGAGCGGACTCGAAACAAACCAAGTACACAAGCGGGTCACGACTTCGGTTCCTCCACGTCTGGGTTTTACAAGACACGATCGTTCAAAGACGCGTCCGCATCTCCGGTCCATGAGAGGATGCATGATGGGGATGAAAAACTTATCTGAACTCGCAGCCCCAGAACACTAGCTTGCCGGAGACGAATCTCGATGCTCGCAGCCCCAGCGAGGCTGGCTCAAGAAGAAGAACTTTGGCATCAGCAGCCCCGGCGACCACGACTCGCCCGGGCCCAAAGCTGGTGCGATCTTTTGGTCCCTTCTTGTTGCTGCAATTTTAGTCGTGAAAATAGCTGAGGTAGATATGCAATTGCTCAACGTACATGTAGGTGCATGTGTATATAAATCTTGACTAGGCAATACGATGCCGGGTTTTGTCCTTCGTATGTTTGTACTCTACGCTCTTGGGGAGCTTGCCGGGGCGAACACGCTTGCCGCGGGACAGCCCGCTGGTGGTGTCGCTTCGGCAAGCAACCTTGTCGGGCGATTCGCGGCGCTTAACTTGCTGGCGTGGCTCGGAAGCAAGATAAAGTGCTGCAGCACACTTGTGTTTGTTGAGCGGACTCGGAAACAAAACAAGTGCATAATCGGGCCACGACTTGGCTCCTCTTGCGTCCCAAGTCTCTCATACGGACGACATTTCACGGCATGACTCGCCACGTTATACCCTCGCCCTACATCCTTTGTGTGCTTTCACCCTCGCTTCTAGGTAACTTGCGGTGCTCAACACGCTTGCTGAGTGCGGAGCGTCGGCAGCCCGCTTGGCTGGTGTCGCCTCCGCAAGCAACCTTGCGTGTCAGCGACGCGACTTAACTTGCCGAGCAGGCTCGAACGAACGAGGCGTGAAGCTGGTCGCGCTTACTCTTAACTCGTTGACCGTGTTGAAGCGAAGTAAGGTGCGACCATCCACAAGCAGAGCTCCTCCGCGCACGTGTTCAGCGTACAAAGGGCGAATGCGCGAGGGGTATAACATATAAAAGTATGAAATTAAAGAGTGCTCGCACGAAGGCTCGGCGACTTAGCTTTTCTTTTTCTTTGCTTCGCTGGTGGAGCTCAATGGTGTGTCCATGGCGGCGGCGCTGCACTCCGGGAGGCGCGCTTGCGGCGAACACCAAAGCTGTCCTCACCGGCTTCTCAGCGCCGAGGAGGTGCGCTTGTCGGATGGAGCACGAGCCGTCCTTGCGGACTTAGAGCTCGATGGCGCGTCTTTCGACGACATCGTAGCACTCCAGGGATAGGCGCTTGCCGGGGCCGAGGGGAGCGGGAGCGAGCGGTGCGAGGGGCCGGATATACTCGGGTCCCTAACAATGTTAGGGGGAGCAGAACCCTGCCTCGACCTCTTTCGCTTTACTCATGCATGGACAGCAGTCCGGAGCGTCCCGCGAGCCCCCTGCTTGCTCTTGCCCCAGCTGGCGGATACCACCTTCTCGTGGTGTGGCGCTGCTGGGCTGCTATATCTTTGGAGGGGACGCGATCTCGGAGGCCGAGCGCGCGTCCTCCGTCCCGCCCAGATCTGGTGGCACCGCGCGCCCTCGCCGGTGTCCACCCTTCCACCGGCGTCTCCTCCGCTGCCGTTGGCTCCGGTGGAGGCGGGGAAACGGAGATGGGTCGCGACCCTCGGCTCTCGTCTTGAGGCCATGGCGTAGTTGTCGATGAAGCTGCTGATGAAGCCGAGAGGTTGATGAAGAGTCTTTGGCGCGAACGCCGGATCAGGTTCGCACAACCTCGGCGCCCCTACCGGGCGCGCCCGAGATGTCGCGCCGATGGGTGGCGCGGCACCTATGGGGCCGGGCCCTTCGTGTGTTGATGCGGGGCGGAGGCCGCGGAGAGAGCGGTCGAGGCGATGCACGGGATTTTACCCAGCCGGGCGCGATGGTCGCGTAAACCCTCTTGCTGCATTGTGTTGCATTAGATCTTGCTCAAGAATGCGAGCAAGCGGTGGAGTGGTGTGTGAAACGGCGAATCGAGCGCTAGAGTTGCGGGGGTTGAACCTTCACGCGAGAGTGGCGGTCGTGGAACCCCTCACGTTGTGCATGGGCCTCCTTTTATAGGGCAAGGGTCACCGACAGTGTCAGCGTGAGGTGAGGGGTAAAACGTAAAAGAGGTGGTAGTTGGAGCAGTCGCGGGAACAGTGCAGACTACGGTGCTTTCTACCTACTTTTGACAGAGGGGACAAGAGCATTAAATGCCCGTCGCCGTCGCCCCAAAAGCTCCCGCCATTCGTCTCCTTTTCGCCACGGCGGCGGCTACCACCGTGGAGTGCCACCGCATTCCTCATGCAGCACAGCCACCCGCCACGCGTCTCGGAGAAATTTGGAGGCGACGCGTGGGCAGATGAGCTGGAGTGCGGACACGTAGCATAGCTCTCCCCGGCAAGTACCTTGCCGGGGCCTTGATCTTGCCGGGCCCGGGGGCTTGTCGGGCTCTGTGACTTGCCGCTCCCCGGGCCCCCGCCGGGGCGCGCGCGGCGCCGAGGCGTGTCTTCTGCGATATGATCTTCTAGTCCTCCCGACGAGCTCCTCTCGCCGGGGATCTGCAGGAGTAATGTAGCCTTGAGCCTGGAATGGCCTTCCCGGCAAGCTCCTCTTGCCGGGGTCTTGATCTTCTGCCTTGTACACTTTGTTCTTGAATGGCTTGGTGTGGAGCGGAGATGGTCTCCGGCAAGCATTTGATGGATCTAGCTGTGGGGAGCTGGGGCTGCCCGTGCACAAGTTGGGGTACTGAGGTACCCCTACCTTAGTACACCGACAGATGAGATCTTAGCCCGACAAGTGCAGAGGCGAGCTGCAGCCTACAGCATAGTCAACAGAGAGCTGGTGCATCGAAGCATCACAGGGGTTTATCAGCGTTGCATGGAGTCGGACCAAGGCCAAGCAATCCTCAGGGATATCCACCAGGGCGAGTGCGGCCACCACATGGCTTCAAGATCACTTGTGGCCAAGGCTTTCCGCCATGGGTTCTTCTGCCCGACTGCCCTGAAAGAGGCCAAAGAGCTAGTTCAGAAGTGTCAAGGGTGTTAGATGTTCCGCTCCAAGCCACACCTGCCGGCTTCTGCACTCAAGACCATTCCCATAGCATGGCCCTTTGCTGTTTGGGGACTCACTTGCTTGTTGTTGTGGACAAGTTCACCAAGTGGATAGAGGCAAAACCAATCAAGAAGCTGAATGGGCTGACTGCCGTGACCTTCATCGCCGACATCACCAAGCGATACGGCATCCCACACAGCATCATCACCGACAACGGCACCAACTTCGCCAAAGGAGCCTTGGCTCGTTTCAGTGCAACACAGGGCATCCGCCTGGACATAGCGTCCGTTGCCCACCAACAGTCAAATGGCCAAGTGGAGCTTGCAAACGGCCTCATTTTGTCCGGCCTCAAGCCCCGACTGGTCGAGCCTCTGGAGTGTTCGGCCGGCTGCTGGATCGACGAGCTGCCGGCCGTCCTCTGGAGCCTGCGCACAACTCCGAACAAGTCAACGGGCTTCACGCCCTTTTTCCTCGTCTACAGTGCCGAAGCCGTCATCCCGATAGATATTGAGTTCGACTCCCCAAGAGTCACCATGTACACCGAGGCGGACGCCAAGGAGGCACGAGAAGATGGCGTCGACTTGCTGGAGGAAGGTCGGCTGTTGGCACTCAGCCGGTCGGCCATCTACCAGCAGAGTCTGCGCTGATACTACAACCGCAAGGTGAAGCCAAGATCCTTCCTGGAGGGAGACCTTGTGCTCCGGCTGATCCAGCGAACAGCAGGACAGCACAAGCTCTCGGCACCTTGGGAAGGCCCTTTCATCATCAGTAAGGTGTTAGGCAATTATGCCTACTATCTGATCGATGCCCAGAAGCCCAGAGCACGCAAGAGAGATGATTCAGGCAAAGAGACGGAGAGGCCATGGAACGCAAACCTCCACCGAAGGTTTTACAGTTGAAAGCAGTATGTATCACGCTACCTTTTGTACTATGTATAAAGACTCCGGGTCCCCCGAGAAGAGCTCGGGGACTGCCCTCTTTTAACTATATGATAAGTATCATGTCTATGAGAATGTATAGTTTTATTTCTTCCGCCTGGTGCCGGGTTCGACCAGTCGGCCCGAGGCCTCGCCGCCTTCTACAATATGCCGCCTCCTGCAGCCGAACAAGTAGTGTGCCGGCACCAAAAACTTCCTTTGTCAGAAGCCACAGCTTGCAGAGCGACTGTATGGTAGGCAAAGGTTGCAAAGCAGTGCCCCACACGAAAAAATGACTAAGGAAGAAAATGCATATAGTAGAGGGCGGCATCGCACCTAGCCGTCTGGCTGCTTGGCAGCCGGACGGCCGACCTCCGCTTTTATTACCAAAAACTCCGAATGGCTAAGTCCTTGCCCCCCCCCCCACAAATGGCTAGAGTGCTCAAATCAGCCACGGTCCACAGAGCGGCTGGCCGGCTGGTAAGAGCATAGCCTAGGGTTGGCGGCAAAGGAAAAAACCAAGGAGAAAAAGGGAAAAAGGTTGGAGGTCGGCACAGCAAGCATAAGCAATGATAAATATTTACATGGATAAAGGCCTCTGGCCGGCATTCAAACAGAGTTTTGATATACACCCCACGGGTGGAGTTGCGCGAATTTAACAAAAATGTTCAGAAGCAGCAAGCAGGAAAAAGATAAAACCCTAAGGAGCAGCAGAAGACTCCGGTTGGGCGGTGCCAGTTGGTGCAGCGGAAGGATCCGGCTGGACAATGTCGGATGGCGTGGCCGAGGACTCTGGTGACGCTGAGTCGATTACCACCGCACAACAGCGGCACCATCAAAACGGAGGAATCACCGGGCGGCGGGCGTTAGAGTCTTTGGAGGACGGAGTCGATGGCGTACGTCGAAGGAACGGGCAGCTGGGCGGCCGCCACCTGGACGCCTCCAGTAGCGGGCGGCACCTTGGTGCATGGCTCGTTGCTTGAGGCCCGGTCAGGTTGGGGATGACCGTCCGCCCCGACCTCCGGCAGGTCGACGTCGCTCTCCTTGTCTTCCTCCTCCTCCTCCTCCTCTTCCTCCTCCCCATCTTCTCCTTCATTGCTGGAGTCGATGACATCAGCTGAATCTTCGCTGTGCTCCAGGTTTAGCCCGAGCCACTCTAGCGGAGCTTCGCCGCCTTCCTCGACCACCTCTGGGACAAAGACACTGGTGTCGGTGAAGTCGGCGATCGCCGCCGCCCTGCTGACGAGCTCAGCTTCCACCTCCGCCAGCTCCTCCTGTGCCTCCAGCCGGAATGTGGCCAATTGGGCTAGATCTAGCTTAGGGTACCACGCCTTGACGAATTCCGCACCCCTGCCCGGGCTGCTGAGCCTTTCCAGGCTTCCAGGCGGTCGGCCGCCACCTCCAGCCAGGTCGGCGATCCGGCTTAAGGTCTGTGAGCCAAGCAAGCTGGCGAGGCGGAGACCGCTGGGCTCCGATGCTTGGAGGCGGCATAGCACTCTGATGAGCAGGCGAAGCCAGGCTGAATCTTTGAGGACTGATCGCCAATTGTCCGGGGAGCATCAGCGGCGATTTGCACACCCTCCGCCCTTCGCTCCTCACGCTGGGCCTCGATCATCTGGATCGCGGCTATAGAATGGCCCGGGAAGAAGTCTGTCCAGGTGGAAGAATAAAAAGGCCAATGCTATAAGCAAGGGCCGACAGTTCAAAACAAGAAACCCAGAGAATGAGGCTTACCATCGACCAAGTCTTCGATGCTGCTGAAGCGGGCCATCATCTGGACCTCCTTGTCTGCCCAGGAAGAGCGCTCGATCTCAAACTTGGCGAGGAGGTTGGTCTCCGTTGTCTTCACCTTCAGCTGGGCGGCCTTGAGGGTTTCCGCGTGCTCGGCAAGTTGGGCGACCAGGCGGTCCTGCTCCTCCGCCAGCTTGCTGCACTCTGCCTCCTTGCCACGCAGGGTGGTGTTGGTTTTGCCCAGCTGCTGCTGCAGGGCGGCATTGTCCTCTGAAGAAAGAAAGAGAAGAAAAAGGCATCAGTCAAGCGGACAAGACAAAGGAAAGAAACAACCAAGGAGATTTGGCCCGACTGCTCAGCAGTCGGCCCGAACCTCGGGGACTACAGCCTGCGGGCGTGCCATCGTGCCCCCGCGGAAAAGAAGTAGTGGACGAAGGAAAGAAAAAACCGAGGAGATTCGGCTCGACTGCTCAGCAGTCAGCATGAACCTCGGGGACTACAGCCCGCGGGCGCGCCATCGCGCCCCCGCGGAAAAGAAGTAGTTGACGAACGAAAGAGACAACTGAGGAGATTCGCCCCGACTGTTCAATAGTCGGCCCGAACCTCGGGGACTACAGCCATGGGTGCGCCAGCGCGCCCCCGCCAAGAAAAGAATATAGAAACTTACGCCGGCTTTCGGCCAGATGGGCTGTCTGCATCTCCAGATCCCGAACCATGGAGTTGTAGGCGGTCGCACGGAGATTGTGATAGTCTGCGAAGAGACGCCGGATGAAGTCGGCGATTGACAATCGCAAGATAAAGTTCCGACCGCTTTGCTTTCGGCAGCCGACCGGAACTTGGGGACTACATCCAGTGGGTGCGCTTGCGCGCCCCCACGAGAGAAGCAAGAGGATCATCCGAAGAAGAAAGGCAAAGACAACTTACGCGGATGGCGGTGCGCGACTCCAAAAAGGCCTCGTTGCAGAGCTTGAGGGCCTCCGCCTCTGCCCGGAGCTTGGCCTGGATGTCAAGAGACGCCTGGTTCAGGGCGCCCGTCCCGCCCCCGTGTATCCAACCCACGGGTGCGGCGCTGGTCGCCTTGGTGTCGGTGGCCGACGAGCTTGCCGCGCCGATCTCCTGCGGCCGCGGTGCTGAGGCCGCCTTCTCCAGACGGCGGCGCGTGGGTGTGCGGACCGTAGGAACCAGGTCCGTCACCGTATTACGACCAGCGGCGCTGGCGGCGCAACGGCTGCTCGTCCGTGGCTTCGCTGGTGGCGGAGCGGTGGGCGAAACACGAGCGTCCGGCATAGCCCGTCGCCGCCCTCCGCTCCCGTCGGGTAATCGCCGCCAGCTCCTCCGTCCGTCACACCGAAATCGGCGGGCGGCGCGGTGTTCAGGGGCGCCCGAGCAGCGGCTTTTGGCGGCGTACAGCCTCCGCAAGCCGCTCCTTCTCCACCGCTTGGGCTTCCGCCTGCGCCAGCGCTCTCTCAGCGGACGCGGCGGACAAGGCCGCCTGCTCCTTGGCCAGGCGGTCGGCCTCTTCCTCGCGCGCCTCCCGTGCATTCTGCTCTGTCGCCTCCCAAAGGTCGGCGGCCGGGGCAATCCGTCGACTGGTCGAGGAGGTCGCTGCCGACCTGAGGACCGAGGCGGCGCTCGACTTCTCGAGGGTTAGCGGGGCCCTGAAACAAGAAGATAAGTTGGAAGGCTCTCACGCTAGATTGATGAAAAGACAAGAAGTGAGGGAAGGATACTTACGCCGACACCATAACAGGCACCTTCGGCTGCCTCTAATATTGGGCCACCTTGGCCGCGGCTTCTTTCCGCCTGGTCACCGCGGCCGGGTTCTTGGGCTTCTTCGGGGCGCTGCCAAATAGGGCCGCGCCCTGTTTCCACTTGCGCTTGCTGCCACGAGCAGGCGGTCCAGAAGTGGGACCAGCGCCGGTGGTGGAGGAGCTTTGGGCAGGGCGCGGTTCGTATTCATCTTCGTCGTCGTCGGGCCAAGTCCCCACGCCGCCGCCTTCCTCGGAGCCGCCTGCTCCAGCACCGCCGTCCGCTCTGCCACCTCCGCCTGTCGCGTCGTCGGCCAGGGCGGCCGCCCCAAAGTCGGGGTCGTCCAAATCGCTCTCCGCCCTGTCCGGCTGGAGGGCGTCACCCGGCCCCAGGAGGGCGGCCGTTGCCTCGGACACGTAAATCTGCGATCAAGGAAGAGCTGCGTCATGAAGAGAAACGAAGTTGAAGGAAACATTTCAAAGGACAAAATGAAGAAACTTACAGCAGGCGGCGGATTGTGGCGAAATCGGCCGCTTCCGTCCGCCACTCTGTCTCCGACACTTTGAGTCGAGATCTCGTTTACCATCCGCACAATTCAGCGGGCGACATCCCTTTCGTGCACAGCCGGCACGGATCGCGGTGTCCGCCCATCCGGAAGATCGGATGAGGGCGGCTCTGGAGCGGGAGGACCCGGCGCTCGACGAAGGCGACGAGGAGGTCGGAGGCCATGAGGCCCTTCGACTCCTGGAGCACCCGGAGTCGGCCAATGGCGGCCGTCGTGTCGGCCGACACCGGTTTCGGCTTGTACCCCCAGGTGGGCCGAGCCCCGGTGGGGGGGCCGGCCTCGTAGGCCGGCAGGTTGTGGAAGTCGGCAGCCGGGTCCACGTTGTCGATGTAGAAGTAGGACTGCTGCCACATCTTCACCGACTGCGCCCGACTTGATGTGAGGAAGGCATTACGCGCCGCCGGCGGCCTTGCGGCAATGAAGCCCCCGCACTCGGCCGCCGTCTCCCTGGCAGAGGTGCCAAGCTTCCCATAAAAGAACGATCCCCACAACTCGATTGTGGGGAGGACACCGATGTAGCCCTCGCACGCCGTGACGAAGGCGGAGAGTAGATTCACGGTGTTGGGCATGAGGTGGTGACGCTGAAGATGGTAGAAGTCGAGGAAGGAGCGGAAGAAGCCGCTCACTGGCCGAAGCCGCGGAGGAAGTGTGAGCGGAAGACGACCTGCTCATCTCCCAGCGGCACCGGCGAGATCTCTATCTCCGGTGGCACCCGTGCCTTGACGAAGGCCGTGCTGGGCATCCGGCGCGTATCGCAGAGGAAGGAAATGTGATCTTCGATCATGGTCGATCCATCCCAGTCGCCGCCCCTCTCGCGCGCCATGGCTTCCGGCTGGCGGCATAGAGAGGAGATGTGCATCGGCGGCGGGCGACGGTGGCGGTGCTACGACAGCACAAAGCAGCAGCAGCGACGGAGGATGAGCAACAGAAGAAGAAGAGTTGGAGGGCGCGCGAGAGCTTTGCCACACCTCTCCCCCCTCCCTACTTATATCCCTCGGGCTATGAAGCCGAGGGGGCGGGGCGTGGGTCGTGGGATTAACTGCGCCCACGTCCCCACGGCCCCCGTTTCCCGCGCGCATTCACCATGCCGTAAATGGTCGTGGGAATGGCAACCGTCTCCTTCGGCGCAACGGATCCGCCCGGTTGCCGAGGCACGGTAGTGGCGGGCCCGACCCAGTGTCACGTCCCGTCTAAGATGTGGGCGGCGGTGACCGGTGGCATGCGCCCGCGTAAAGCGCGTCTGTGGAAGCGGCGGCACGGGAACCTTAGCAGGCACACCATCTATTTCCCGCGTCGAAGTTCAAAAACCAACCGCGCAAGCTCCGCTGAAGAAAGTCGGCCTCGGCGATCGGCGGAACCGCCTGCGCGGACGGCGTCATCCGGGCCGATGAGGAGGAAGCTTGAGACGCCGCCGCCCTCGACGCGGTGCCTCACGGCAGGGACTCTTGTCGGAGTAATGGGCCACGGGTAGGCTCACCCGAGTCCCTGGATTTATCAAGACTTTGGGCTAGCTCTGCCTAGCTGGACCCCAAGCTGAAGCTCCGCCCTCTGGTGCCGGCTAGCTTAGCAGCCGGCTGCCAGAGGGCGGCTGATCCAAGTCTACGGTGCTCCGAGTGACCACCTCCTGATGGCCACCGTCCGGAGAGGGCGGCAACGGGCAGGCAGCCACCTCACGATTACGGTGCGGCCGAGCCCCCATAGAGAGTACAAGTCAGAGCATGGCTCTGGTGAAGCCGTCGCCTCAGCGCTTCGAGAGGCGTGGCTACAATGCTCCACTCTGAGCGGAGATCTCCGCCGCGTCGAGGCCTTGTGCCATATCTCCCCTGGCGTCGCTCGGGCGGCGGCGAGCCTGTTCCCCACGATGGCTGTCGATTATGGCCTACAGGCCGGGCCCTGTCGGGCAGTGACCCCAAGGAAGACGGCGGAAGCTCAACCAGACGGATTCGGGAGGGGCCAACCTCCAGCAGGCGGCCGTCCCTTGCCCCGAGGCGAGCGCGCCATTAAGCTGATGAGACCAGGTGTGGGTACAGTAACTTCCCACCATGCGGCGGGACTGTAGCCACACTAAAATAATCAAGCCCCCGTCATCAATGACATGGCTACAGTAAGCAGCCACCAACCAGTCGGCAGGTCCCACCAGGCGGCGGGCCCCAACGGTCGGCGGAGAAGCCAGAGGCTGGAGACACAAACAGCGGGGCCAGCACTCGGACGAATTACCATTGTACCCACAGAAATAGGCCTACTCTAAACCCCGGGGCACCCATGCAAACAGTTTGAACCCGGAGAAAGTAGCGGATAACTAGAGCGGGAAGAGCTAGCCTTGCCTCATACGCCTCTAGCACACAGCTCAAGAGCACCATTGTATCACTTGTGCCTTAGTGATCATGCGGAGACCCCTGAGAGCGGGACTAGGGGTGTTATCTCCTAGGAGAGCCCCAAACCTGGGTAAAGTACGCCGGCGTTCATGTCTATGCCTTATCCCGCTTCTAGGCACCGGCGACGTTCTACTCGCTCCCACCATGATAAGCTATCCATTGGCATATGTCGCACCCAACCCCCGACAGGAGGGGTCTGGCGTACCACAAAATGGAGGAAACGGACTTGTCTTGGAGCTCTACGGTCAAAATAGGGGTCCTGTTCATTAGGAGGGGTGTGGCGTACCGCAAAACGGGACTCCATGGGATACTGTTCATCTCCACCGTCGACCTCCTCCAGCCTCCACGGGCTACTGTTCATCCACCGTCGACCTCCTCCAGCCTCCACCTGCGACTGTTCATCCATGGGCTCCTGTTCATCCAGCCTCCACCGCGCGCTCCACCACCGGCTACTGTTCAACCAGCCCTCTCCCACGGGGTCCTGTTCAACCACCCCTCCACGGGCTACTGTTCATCCAGCCCTCCACCGACTACTGTTCAGCCAGCCCTCCACCGGGTCCTGTTCAACCTTCCCTCCACGGGGTCCTATTCATCCAGCCCTCCATGGGGTCCTGTTCATCCACGCCCAACCGGCTCGATCGATCGGGGTCATGTTCATCCAGCGGTAACACCACAGGGTCCTGTTCATCCAACCCCCGCCCCCCACAACAACGCTCACTGTTCATCTAGAGGCAGCATCGATCGGCTTGATTAGCGGCGATGGCGAAGAATCGCTCGATCGCTCGGGTTGATGTCGTAACCTGCGGTCACAATCTCTCGGGTTGATTAAGCGGCGCCTCGCTTGGGTTTAATTAGAGCCCAGCGCCTCGCACCTGCAGCGTCGTGTCTGAGAGAAAGCAGCGCATCGCTCAGCCCCGACCACCCGTAACCGGCAACTCCACTGAAATTTTCCTCGCCCTCGCTTCTACCATGGTTTTTCCGTCATGGATGGCCCAAAAGAATGTCATGTAGCTGCGTCTCCGACCGCCAGGGATGAAAAGCCCATTTTATGTCATGATTTTTTGTCATAGAAGTAGGAGCCCACCACATCTATGATGATACCGGGTTTTGTCAGAGTTATCGTCATAGAAGTGTCATAAGTATGACAGAAAATAATTTCATTCGGCCCAAAATTTCACGGATGTGTCTTTTTTATATAGTGTGTGTTCATCGTGTGTTAATGATTTGTTCCGGTTCTCTATTAAAAGGAGGCCTTAATATACCTTAGTTTCCAATAGGACCCCGCAGCCATGGGAGGGTAGGACAAAAGATGTCATGCAAGTTCTTTCCATAAGCATGTATGACCATTTACGGAATGCATGCCTACATTATATTTATGAACTGGAGCTAGTGCCGCATTTTCCGAGGTTATGACTATTACAAGATGAATATCATCCAACAAATTGCCGATCCAATGCCTATGATTTTCTTACATATTGATCTTGCTAAGTTACTACTGCTCCTACTGCTATTGTTACTGCTACAAAACCATAGCTATCACTGTTACTGTTACTATTGTTGTTGCTACTACTATCAAAACTATCATACTACTTTGCTACCGATCATTTTGCTGCAGATAATTAATCTACAGGTGTGGTTGAATTGAAAATTGCTACGTCTTGAGCCTGCATTAGTTTTCCTTGAAGAGGAAAGTGTGATGCAGCAATAGTAGCGTAAGTATTTCCCTCAGTTTTTGAGAACCAAGGTATCAATCTAGTAGGAGGCTCCTCAAAAGTCCCATGCACCTACACAAACAAACAATAACTCGCAACCAACACAATAAAGGGCTTGTCAATCCCTTCACGGCCACTTGCGAAGGTGAGATCTGATAGAGATAATATGATAAGATAAATATATTTTTGGTATTTTACGATATAGATTGGAAAAGTAAAGATGCAAATAAAAGTAGATTGAAAGCTTATGTCGGATTTTGGGTTCCGGCAGACCCTTAAGGTTCGAACACTGGGGTGCACGCGGAGATCACACCTCCTGCCTACCCATGTCTCACCACCTCGCAAGGATCTAAAACTACGCGAAGAACAACACAAGGGACACGAGATTTATACTGGTTCAGGCCACCATTGTGGTGTAATACCCTACTCCAGTTTGTGGTGTGTGGATTGCCTCAGAGGCTGATGATGAATAGCACAAGGAAGAACAGCCTCGCGAGGGTCTGTTCTCTGCTGGGGCGATGAACTGCTAGGGGGAGTTCAGTCGCCTCTCTGTCTTTGTGTCTCGGATGCGGATGCCTCTAAGCTCTTCCGCCTATAGATGAGGATCCTCCTACCCTGTGGGTGGCTAGTCCTCTTTATAGGCAGAGGCCCTCGACCTCTCCCCAAATATTGAGCGGGAAGGGCGCCAACAATTGCCCATTTTGAAGGGGAACATCTAGTACACTTATCCTGACTAAAGTTGGTCCTCGCCTGCCAAAGACCCTGACGATGACACCGGCTTGGGCTCCACGATAACCTCCGTTCTGCCGTCCTGCTGGTCTTGGTCTTGTTGCACCGAAATGGTTGCCTTTGCTTGATACCCTTGCCTGTGCTTGCCCCCTTTGCACCAAAGAGGAAACAAGGACTCTACGCAGGCCGAGCCCGCCTGGCGCCTGCTTGGCCTCGGTTGTCATAGCTTGCCTCACGGGCACCTAACGAGGTACCCGCCTTGATCTCTCCGCCTCCTCGCGAGCCAGCCTGACGAGGCTGTGCCAAAGGAAGCCTCATGTCGTCCGCCCCGCGAGGCTCAGACCCTCGCGAGGGTCTTGGGCATATGTTGATGAAGATGGGCCATACTGGGCCACCCCTTGAGCCACTTTGCGGGCCGCGAGCGAGCAATTCTGGTACCCGTTCCCGAAGCAGCGATAGTCCCGGGCCCAAAGCGCGCTTGGACTTAACCAGCGAGAAGCGGCGGCAAGTCTGCAGCCAGCGAGCCCCAATAGCATGCGGCCTTGGGCGCCACATGGCGGTTGATTGGACGTGGGCGTCCAGGCTCCCCACAGTGCCTCGGCAACTACACGAGTTGACAAGTCCCTGGATGCAAAATGAGTCATGATTACCTGTGATCGTGTAGGCCGACGGTTGGCCTCCCTCGGCTATATATTCGGAACGGCATGAGCCCTTCCAGTTCATCTCCTCCTACTACTCTCCGTATTCCTCTTCGTCCTCGCTCCTTCCTGCGCCAATGGCACCGATCCGTCGGTTTTTTGGCGAACAGAAGGGGAAGGCCCCGAGAGGTCTGTCCCTTCCTCCAAAAGCGGACTGCCTCTTGCCACGGGGAAGGGTGCTTGGCAGGAGTGTCGAGGCCATGGCTCGGCGGCGCCGCCGGATTCCATTGCCCTGTACACGGATCGAGGTCTGGCCAGGCGCTGAGCTGCTTGCCCGAGCGCCGTCGCCGCCGGTGAATCCGGCGGTGGCGTCGTTCCTCCTAGAGTTCCTGGCGAGGCTCTTCATGACTCGTGCTTCACGCCGCCATGCCTCCTTGGTCTGGATTCGCCTTCCTCCTTCCTTCGCCTTGAGATCCCGCCGAGGGCCTATCGAGCTTTAGCTACACATCTTGTTGCAGTACCCCTCGACCGAAGCGGAGGTCGAGTCGTCGCTCGGGTAGGGTCTACGACCCGTGGCTGGGCGAGATCGCCAGTGCGCAAGGCAGGTGGCGCCCTCGTCATCCACCTCGATGCAGTGGCGCCTCCTGATGTTCTTCAAGGTCTTCAGCGGAGGGGCGCGGCTGGAGTGTTGCCCGAGAAAGGTGGCGGGGCCTGCCGTGGCGAGACTAGGCTATGTCGCTTCCCAGCAGCTCCTCAGGCAGCGGAGGTGTCGAAGGATCCAGCGACTCCGCCAAGCTCCTCGCAACTCCGGAGACGAGCGACGACAGCTATGAGCCTCCAAGCTTGCATCGCTCTTGGAGCAGGGCGGGCTCGTCACGTCGCCGTCGCCATTGACCTGTATGGGGTTGGCGCCGGTGGTGACGGCCTACTGTTGATGATGGCGTCTCCTGCGGAGGCGCGCATAGTTAGCACTCCTTAGGATTTGCTCCTTTTGTTCCCTGCGAGGAATTTAAGAACACACCCCGTGGGGGTTTGTAAGGTTCTTGTAGTTAAATTTGTTAATATGATCCTTATCGTGAAGTGGGGAGGGATGCTCGTCCCGTCTTAGCTTAGTTCCTCCTTTCGAACCTCGCGAGGACTTGACGTTCTGCGCTGACAGGTCCCTGTCCCAAGGTACCCCCCTTTTAACGTGAGTCGCGATGCTCAGGTACCCCCCCTTTTAACGTGCAAGTGGTTCATGCGGACGAGAGCAAAGGAGACGCTGTGGAGGCCTCGCCGACGCTGCTCCTTAAAGTGATCCTGCGAGTTCATCATGAGAAAAGCGAGGGTTTGCCGTTACAATTTCCGGCCAGCTGCTGGTTGCTCTAGGAAGGTGACGAGGCACTGAAGGCTTGGTGAGGTGGCGCCCTGCGGGGTTGCCACGGCCAGAGCTCAGCCATCCAGGTTTGTCAACATTGCAGGGATGGACCCATGTGCAAGCGTCGTGCCGTGAGGGAGCAGCTCCATCAATTGGTGTCAATCGAGCGGGCGATTAAGTCAAGCATGTTAATCATGAAGGAGCAAATCCATTTAGATAGACGCAGAAAAAGACGATCATCGCTGGGTGAACTGGCGACTTTGGGGATGATGCAGCCAGGCGCCCCGATAAAATAAGCTGAAAACATGAACTAAAGGGATACATGCGACGAGGGGCGGACCCACAGCGGCACAGGAATGATGCAGCCACAGGCGCTCGGCTGAAAATGAAACTTCGAAGGATGTCACTGATAATGTTGAAGATGAAGGGATCTTTGAAGTAGCGGACGGCATCGCTGCGGAAGCCGATCTTCCTGAGCCCCGAGCCCGGGGGCCTCGGGAGGCTCTGGAAGCGTGGCGGCTCCTCGCGGACAATCTCCATCTCCGCCGGGGGCTGCGCGATGCTGACCGCTTGAGCCTCCAAGATGCTCCTCATGGGGCGGCGGCCTTGTGCGATCGCATTCGGCGAGCCGTAAGGCGTCTGGAACATAGTTGTGGGGTGGACCTTGGCGGCGTCCCAGCGTGAGGCGAGGCGCTCTGAGGCGGCTCGTTTGAGTATTGGTATGTCGATCTGGCCGCGCATCCCACCATCCTCGCTGGATGGGGAGCTACGGCGGAGTGGCGGCGGCTGCCACTCATGACTCTTGACTCCTGCAGCTCTGAATGATCTTCTGGCGATGAATTCGAGGTTTGGCCCTCCTTGCTTTGCTTCTTCTGAGAAACATGCGTTGAAACACGCCTCCAAGTGGTCCCCGAGCGCCTCCCTCGTGATCCTAGCAAAGTTTATGGCCCTCCAGGAGAGAGCCCCCAAGCCTTGCTCGAGGAGGGCGCCGGGCGCGCCTTCCTATACGACAGAAGGAGGTGCCCCCTGAATAGGCGCGATGCCGTCGTCAAGGCCAGGAGGTGAGCGGCCCGGGGTCCAGTAAGAGCCCCTGAGTCGCGATGCTCAGGAGGTCCCCTTTAGCGCTCAAGCAGCCATCGTTTGGTGAGAAAGCAATGCGACGTCGCCAAAACGCAACTGCATTAGGTGCGAGGTTGGTGTTGCGATAGCTAGTGTTTCCGGAGGATGACTTATCTCGGGGGTCAGAAACCACTCCTTGGCGCGGCGCCGGGCCCGCGCACTGACAACTGGGGAGTTGCCTAGCGAGGTCTCCACATGCCTCTTCCCTCTCGCCTTTGCTCCCCCTCGTGCTCTACGTCCTCAGGTCCTGACCGTTGAGCAAGCTCAGCCGTCGCTGGTATGCCAGGTCGTGATGCTGTGGACAAGGCCAGGAGGTGAGGGCTGGAGAGCCAGTAAGAGTCCGTGAGTCGCGATGCTCAGGTACCCCCCTTTTAACGTGCAAGCGGTTCATGCAAACGAGAGCAAAGGAGACGTTGTGGAGGCCTCGCCCGAAGCTGCTCCTTAAAGTGATCCTGCGAGTTCATCATGAGAAAAGCGAGGGTTTGCCGTTACAATTTCCGGCCAGCTGCTGGTTGCTCTAGGAAGGTGACGAGGCATTGAAGGCTTGTTGAGGTGGCGCCTGCGAAGCTTGCCTCGGCGATGCTCAGCCATCGGGTTTGTCAATGTTGCGAGGGGCGGACCCATGTGCAGCGTCGTCTTGCCGTGAGGAGCAGCTCCATCAATTGGTGTCAATCGGCGGGCGATTAAGTCAAAACGTTAATCATGAAGGAGCAAATCCATTTAGATGAAGCCTTGAAAAAAAGCGATCATCATTGGGTCGAACTGGCGACTTTGGGGATGATGCAGCCCGAGCGCCCGATAAAATAAGCTGAAAACATGAACTAAAGGGATACATGCCACGAGGGCGGACCCGCGGCACAGGCATGATGCAGCCCCAGGGCGCTCCAGCTGAAAATGAAACTTCGAAGGATGTCACGATAATGTTGAAGATGAAGGGATGCTAAAGTAGCGGACGGCGTCTTGCTGCGGAAGCCGATCTTCCACGAGCCCCGAGCCCGGGGCCTCGGGAGGCTCTGGGCGCTGGCGGCTCCTCGCGGACAATCTCCATCTCCGCCCGGGACTGCGGAGTGCTGACCGCAGAGCCTCAAGATGCTCCTCATGGGGCGGCGGCGGATCGCATTCGGCAGGCCGTAGGCGTCTGAACATAGTTAATGGGTGGACCTTCGGCGTCCCACGCGTGAGGGCGAGGCGGCGCTGAGGCGGCTCGTTTGAGTCTTGGTATGTCGATGCGGACATGTAGCCCACCATCCTCGCTGGATGGGGAGCTCTGGCGAAGTAGCGGCGGTGCCACTCATGACTCTTGACTCCTGCGGCTCTGAAGGATCTTGGCGATGAATTCGAGGTTTGGCCCTCCTTGATTTGCTTCTTCCTGAGGGAAACATGTGTTGAAGCACGCCTCCAAGTGGTCCCCGAGCGCCTCCCTCGTGATCCTAGCAAAGTCGATGGCCCTCCAGGAGAGAGCCCCCAAGCCTTGCTCGAGGAGGGCGCCGGGCGCGCCTTCCTATGCGATAGAAGGAGGTGCCCCCTAAATAGGCGCGATGCCGTGGTCAAGGCCGAGAGGTGGCGGCCGGGGTCGATAAGAGCCCACGATCGCGATGCTCGGGGCGTCCCTTTAAGCGCTCAAGCGACCATCGTTTGGTGAAAAGCAATGCGGCGTCGTAAAAAGCATAAGCTACATTAAGTCTTGAGGTTGGTGTTGCGATAGCTAGTGTTTCCGGAGGATGAATTATCTCGGGGGTCAGAAACCACTCCTTGGCGCGGCGCCGGGCCCGCGCACTGACAACTGGGGAGTTGCCTAGTGAGGTCTCCACATGCCTCTTCCTTCTCGCCTTTGCTCCCCCTCGTGCTCTACGTCCTCAGGTCCTGACCGTCGAGCAAGCTCAGCCGTCGCTGGTATGCCAGGTCGTGATGCTGTGGACAAGGCCAGGAGGTGAGGGCTGGAGAGCGATGAAGTCCGTGGTCGCGATGCTCGGTACCCCCTTTTAACGTGCAAGCGGTTCATGCGAACGAGAGCAAAGGAGACGTTGTGGAGGCCTCGCCCGACGCTGCTCCTTAAAGTGATCCTGCGAGTTCATCATGAGAAAAGCGAGGGTTTGTCGTTACAATTTCCGGCCAGCTGCTGGTTGCTCTAGGAAGGTGACGAGGCACTGAAGGCTTGGTGAGGTGGCGCCCTGCGGGGTTGCCTCGGCCAGTGCTCAGCCATCCAGGTTTGTCAATGTTGCAGGGACGGACCCATGTGCAAGCGTCGTGCCGTGAGGGAGCAGCTCCATCAATTGGTGTCAATCGAGCGGGCGATTAAGTCAAGCACGTTAATCATGAAGGAGCAAATCCATTTAGATAGGCCTTGAGAAAAAGGCGATCATCGTTGGGTGGGCTGGCGACTTTGGGGATGATGCAGCCGGCGCCCACGATAAAATGGTGAAAACATGAACTAAAGGGATACATGCCATAGGGGCGGACCCACAGCGGCACAGGAATGATGCAGCCACAGGCGCTCCAGTGAAAATGAAACTTCGAAGGATGTCACGATAATGTTGAAGATGAAGGGATCTTTGAAGTAGTGGGCGGCGTCGCTGCGGAAGCCGATCTTCCTGAGCCCCGGGCCCGGGGCCTCGGGAGGCTCTGGAGGCGCTGGCGGCTCCTCGCGGACCATCTCCATCTCCGCCAGGACTGCGGAGTGCCTGACCGCTTGACGCGCGGCAGCCGCATTGGCGAGCCGTAAAGCGTCTGAACATAGTTGTGGGGTGGACCTTTGCAGCGTCCCAGCGTGAGGACAGGCGCTCTGAGGCAGCTCGTTTGAGTCTTGGTATGTCGTCTGGGACGCGCAGCCCACCATCCTCGCTGGATGGGGAGCTCTGGCGGAGTGGCGGCTGCCACTCATGACTCTTGACTCCTGCAGCTCTGAATGATCTTCTTGATGAATTCGAGGTTTGGCCCTCCTTGCTTTGCTTTTTCCTAAGGGAAACATGCGTTGAAGCACGCATCCAAGTGGTGCCAGGCGCCTCCCTCGTGATCCTAGCAAAGTCGATGGCCCTCGGGAGAGCCCCAAGCCTTGCGAGGAGGCGCGAGGCGCGCCTTCCTATGCGATAGAAGGAGGTGCCCCAGAATAAGCGCGAACCACGAGGGGCCTGCCTCTCGAGGTCGGGCGGCGATGTCTTCTTCTTCTTAGGAGCAGCCTTGGGAAGCCTCCGCTCCGTAGTGCAGGTCTTCAATTGATCACGGCAAAGCGCTCTAGAGAACACCAGCGTCTCTCTCTTCACAAGGCACGCGATGACTCCACCGCTTCTGGCATCTTGAGGACATTATGGCCGTGATGGAGTTCTGACCATGAACTTGGCGAGGGCTGGGTACCGAGGATGGCATTGTCTGATGGCGGATGTGGCGGCGTCGAAGTCAATGAGCTCGGTCTTGGTGGTTGCAGCGCTTCCGAAGGTGACGGGAAGCGGACCTGCCCTATCGGAACCGTGGAACCATCGGTGACTCTGAGAAGGCTTGGTTGGCTGCGGTGATTGTATGGCACTTGGAGATTGTTGAGCGTCTCGGCGGATAGGGCATTGAGCCCAGCTCCGCCATCGATGAGGTCTGGTGACTTGCACATTCTTGATGATTGGGGAACAAAGCATCGGGAGGACTCGGTGTGGCGCGCACTTGAGAGGACTGCATTCGCCAGAAACAAAGCTGCTTGAAGATCTTGCTGAGGCGGGGCTTGGCGCCACCCAAGATCTGGCGATTGCGTGTGGCTCTGAAGCCTCCGGCCCCTCGTCTGATGATGGTCTTCATTCCTCCTCGGTTGTGGTGGCGGAGGAGGAGGCCAGCGTTGCCTTGTGGGCGATCCTCGCGAGCTGATCCCTCCAACACCCCTCGCGAGTGGGTCCCTCAACCTCCCTCACGAGGCTGGTCCTGCCAGCCCAGTCCTCATGAGGCAGTCACACCACCCCTTGGCGAGGCCACGTCTTCCATCGTCCTCCACCTCTTCCTCCTCCTCGGCCATAGCCCGATCGCTGCGCTCAGGCGTTGGCGGCTGCCACGTCTCCTGCGGCCTGAGCTCTTGGCATTCATTGGTGTTGTGGTTGTGGAGGTGCGTGGTACCTTGATACCGCTGCCCTTGGATGACTCGGGCTGATCCTGCCTCGCTGGTGTCGGCTCTGCGCAACCACGACAGCCCCTTGCACTTCACGTCCTTGGCCTTGGGCTTCTTCTCTTCTGGGTCTGCAGCTGGCAACTCGAGGAGGGAAAGGCGCCGTTCCTCAGCCCTAGTGCACTTGGTCGCTAGGGTGAACAGCTCCAGGGAGAATCAAAGGTCCTCATGGATCGCAAGCTCCTCCTTCATCTTGACGTCACGTACGCCGTCGGAGAAGGCTGAGATGATGGCCTCCTCAGACACCTTGGGGATCTTAAAGCGAAACCTTTGTTGAAGCCTTTGGATGAACCTGCGGGGTCTCTCCGGCTGCTGCTTGATCTGGCGCAAATCGCTCATGGCGGGGGCGAGTCACGAGTGCCTTGGAAGTTGGCGATGAATCGGTGCGCATCTCGTCCTTGGAGGATATCGTGGCGAGAGCCAAGTTCGAGGGCAGTGGTAGCGCTGTCCTTGGCGCCATAGGGAACGATTCGCCATGACCTTCTCGTCCCGTTAGGCGGCCGATGCCCAGCTCGTGAAAGCTGGAGGAACTCAGCAGGGTCGGCCGTGCCATCGTAAGGCGAGGCAGGTCTGGCTTGAACTTGCGGCGAGGGCCGCGCTGCGTATTCGGCGGAGAAAACACGGTAACTGCGGTGGCAATGAGAGCCCTTTGGTGATGGAAGCTTGATCTTGCGGGTCTCTATGCCTTGCCGCTAGGTGCAGCGAGAGGTCTTGATCTTATTTGGAAGCGAGCAGCGTTAAATGTCGGGCGGTCGCGGGAGCACAGGCGGCTTCTTGAGGGCGAGGATCTCTTGGCAGCTCTTCTCTTCTTTGTCTTTGGCGCCCGGACGGAGTGGGTTCCGCCGAGGACCGCAGCATTAGGGCCAAAGCGCCTTCTTGAGGGCGGTGGCGCCCGAACTTCGTCGCCAGCGTGGGGCGTGGTGATCTTGATGAGAGGATGGTGCGAGGAGCCCCGGAGTCTTGTGAGCTCGGTGATCTTGAGGCGAGCCATTCGTCGTAGAAGTCGTCGAAGGGCGGTAGTGCAGGAGCTCCGTGCGGGGAAGCAGACTGCGCCTTGTAGCGTCCGCGAGGCGCTGACAGGCGTGGGGCGAGGCGGCTGGAGTCGATGTGAGGTGGCGGTCGCGGCCTTCTCGCCGCCCGAGGGATCTGAGGAAAACGCCTGCTGCTCGTTCCCCGCCAGGCGGTGGCGGCGTTGATGGAAGCGATAGAGGACGGCGAGGCTCCCGCCGGCGAGGCCGTCTGAAGCGGCAGTGGCGAGCGGTCCGGCGCTTCGCGCGGGCTCGGCAGCGTCGACATAGATGCCGCAGGCGGTGAAACGAAAGGCGCAAAAGCGGTTCGGTGCACCTACAGGCGCGCCAAATGTCGGATTTCGGGTTCCGACAGACCCTCAAGGTTCGAACACTAGGGTGCACGTGGAGATCACACCTCCTGCCTACCCATGTCTCACTGCCTCGCAAGGATCTAAAACTACACGAAGAACAACACATGGGACACGAGATTTATACTGGTTCAGGCCACCATTGTGGTGTAATACCCTACTCCAGTTTGTGGTGTGTGGATTGACTCAGAGGCTGATGATGAACAGTACAAGGAAGAACAGCCTTGCGAGGGTCTGTTCTTGGCTGGGGCAATGAACTGCTAGGGGGAATTCAGTCGCCTCTCTGTCTCTGTGTCTCGGATGCGGATGCCTCTAAGCTCTTCCACCTATAGATGCGGATCCTCCTACCCTATGGGTGGCTAGTCCTATTTATAGGCAGAGGCCCTGGGCCTCTCCCCAAATATTGAGTGGGAAGGGCGCCAACAATTGGCCATTTTGAAGGGGAACATCTAGTACACTTATCCTGACTAAAGTTGGTCCTCGCCTGCCAAAGACCCTGAAGATGACGCCGGCTTGGGCTCCACGATGACCTCCATTCTGCCGTCCTGCTAGTCTTGGTCTTTGAGGGAGTCCTGAACTAGGGGGTGTCCGGACAGCCAGACTATCAATATCCGCCGGACTCCAAGACTACGAAGATAGAAGATTGAAGACTCCGGCTCGTGTCCGGATGGTACTTTCCTTGGCGTGGAAGGCAAGCTTGCAATCTGGATATGTAGATCTCCTACCATTGTAACCGACTACTGTGTAACCCTAGCCCTCTCCGGTGTCTATATAAACCGGAGGGCCTTAGTCCGTAGGACGAACATACATCTCAACAATCATACCATAGGCTAGCTTCTAGGGTTTAGCCTCCTTGATCACGTGGTAGATCTACTCTTGTACTACCCATATCATCAATATTAATCAAGCGGGGCGTGGGGTTTTACCTCCATCGAGAGGGCCCGAACACAGGTAAGAACATTGTGTCCCTCATCTCTTGGTACCATCCGCCTAGGCGTACAGTTCGGGACCCCCTACCGAGATCCGCGGTTTTGACACGACATTGGTGCTTTCATTGAGAGTTCCTGCGTGTCGTCACCGATAGGCTCGATGGCATCTTCAACCAGCGATCTTGTCGAGGTGAACTTTTCTCCCGGACAGATCTTAAATATCGGCGGCTTTACTTGTGGGCCAATTCTCTTGGCCATCTGGAGCAGATCGAAAGCTCGCCCGGGCGTCGAGTCAGATTTGGAAGCAAACTTCACGGCCGATGTCGCGGAGACTTGATCTTGACGGACTCGAGCCTGACAGCCGCGCGCACTATGGCGATGGGCATGATCTAGCTCTGCTGCCGAAAAGTGCTCTGGTGGCGCACATGGATCAACTTGCCATTAGCCGAGCCGATCGCCCGGATCGAGTGGCGGATAGGCGCTGCCAGGGGCTTCAACATCCGCGGCGATGGGCGAACACCAATCTTGTCCCTTGCGAAACTTCGTGAATCCGGCGCGGACTCCTCGCCGGACTCGAACCTCCAGCGCCCTACCAATCAATCCGGATTGGGCGCGGTTATAAATTCACCGCCGCGGACATATTCCAACACTTCGCCTTTTGGCGATATCTTAAATTCATTAAAGCATCTCTCGTTATCGGAGAGTCTGGCGGACTATGGCGGGATGGTTGGAATCTCAGACGGCGAAGAAATTGAGCCCACCACCACCCACTTTGTAGCCCTTGTCGAGATTTAACCGACATGCTAGACTACGACTCCGAAGACATCGGCGCTATGGGCGACAATGCGGAGAGCGAACAGGAACCAGCGCCTACTGAGACTTTGGAAGGCCACCTCGTCATATAGCGTATACATGGTAGATACCCCAAAAAGAAGGGATGGCGAAAAGAAGCGTGGGGCGGACTCTTTAAAAGCAGCCAAGCGCCCGGCGTCGGCCAGCGCGCTCTAAATCCGCCACAGCAAGAATAGAGACTCCGACACAGGAGATAACAATACCCAGAGAGTGCGAGACAACCCCTCGGCAAGACTCGGCGCGGGAGGATCGAAGCAAGCCCTCACGAAAGGGCGGCGGAGCAGAAGGTCGAGGATCATAACTATATACCTCCCTCCGAAGGCGAAGCAAGCCTCAATGACGACGAACTCGTCGCCGAGACCCCGTCGAACAAGAGCTTTTTAAGCGCGGGCTCATCGCCACGGCAAGAAGCTGAAGAAGGAAGCGGAGCTCAAAACAGCGGAAGACACGCTCATAATAAGATGGAGCAAAGTACTCAAAACCGCAGATAAAAACGGCAATGGCCACCAATCGAAGAGCTACCCGAAGCGTAAGCTGCTACGAGTCGGCGAAGATGCCATAGAGCCTCCACCGTCAAATGGCCCAGCCAGGTCCATCTGGGACCCAAAAAGAAGTCCCGAGGAAGCAAAGCAACCGTCAAGTGTCCGGTGATAGCGGCACATACAAATCTGAAGTGCCGCACACCCACTATGTTTCACCGATAAGGTCTTTGGACCATGAATTCCCAGCAGGGTTTAAACCCATAAACATAGAGGCCTACGATGGAACAACAGACCACAGAGTGCGGATAGAAGATTATATCTGCATATACACATGGCGGAGAGGCGATCTCCACGCCATAAAATATCTACCCTCAAGCTCAAAGGGCCAGCCCGTCATTGGCTCAAAAGCCTCCCGAAAAACTCTTGTTGGAAGTTGGGAAGAGCTCGAGGGCGCGTTTAGAGCAAATTTTCAAGGGACTTATGTCCGGCCTCCGGATCTGAGATGATCTAAGTCATATCACTCAACAGCCGGAGAGTCGGTGCGGAAGTGCAGAACAGGTTCCTTACCAAAAAGAACCAAATAGTCATTGTCCAGGACACGAAGCCTTAGCGACTTTCAAGCACAATGTCAAGGCGAATGGTTCGCCGAGCACCTCGGTCAAAGAAACCAAGGACAATGTCCGCACTAACAAGCCTCATGACCCGCTTACGTGCGGGAGAGGATAACTGGCTAGCAAGAAGCAGCACCAGCGACCCAAGTACATCGAGATAAGGGATGGAAGCGGAAATCACGGTGCGAGAAAAAACGGCGCGGAATAAAGAAAGGCCCAAAGCGCGGCGATCAGCGCGGATTCAAAAGCTCATGACCCAATACTAAGACACAACCTCTTAAGGATGACGGTGATGAATGTCCAACAAACAAAATTTTGGGTCGGATATGTCAAATCCATAGTACCCCGGAAGGCACGCAAATCACACCCACAGAGATTGTTGGGTTTTAAACGATCCGGCCGACTAAATGCCGAACACAAGGGGCTCGGCGCGTCAGCGAAGAAGATAAACCCTACCAGCAAGGCACGGAAAACAAAAGACTTTCCCACAAGGGGTCAAAGCGGTAAAATCACTTCATGTGATAACACGGAAAAATAGTGTGGCACTTCCTAAAAGAGCTTCACGGTCCAACCAATGAGCCATAAAGATTGGACATCAAAACCAATCACTTTCGACCACAGGACTATTCGAAGCGTTGAAGCAGCGGGGCGGACTCCGATATTGAATCCCATAATAGAAGGATTACAATTTACTAACGTCCTAATGGGCGGAGGCGGTGACTTAAACACTGCTATATTCAAACACAATCCGCGGGATGGGGATGAACCCTACCAAAATTCGACCCAGCCGCACTTCCTTCAAAGGTAGCGCCAGGCCCTTCGCCAAGTGCACGGGCTCTATATTACTAGAAGTCGTGTTGGATCGCGAACAATTGTCGACGCTGAAAAATTAATTTTCATATCGTCCCATTTGAAAGTGAATATCAAGCACTCTTGGGGCGAAAGGCTTTTGTCGCTTCAACGCCATACCGCATTCTGCGTCTCTTACACTCAAGATGCCGGTCCGCATGGCGCCATTTTAGTCGAGGGTCACTTAAGGACCCGGACTCGGATAAACGAATCCGGCCTTAGCGGGCTAGGGGCTCCCTAGCCGCATACCCCTTCCACGGGGACTGCGCGCTAAACAATCGCGGTTTCATATAAACCTTGCTTTAATTATTTATATTTCTTATTTTACATATTTTTACATACGAATTGTTTCTAATACTAAGCGTTCCTCTCTTTCTGAGATGAACAACGTGCATACCCGTCGAGGATAACAGTATAGCAGAGACCTGGTAGCGGCGTGCGATGAGGACTGTTGCAAGGATTCTTCGATTAAGACCTGCGTAGACCCTTTTCTTGTCTCTTGTTGTTACTCTCCTTGGTTTCTTCCTATAGCCAAAGCGAACTGGCGCTTTAGCATCGGCCTCGTCGAAGACCATGCACATGCACGGACACTAGGGGCTTAGGGCATCTTTACGCCCATTATTATAAAGACCGAACACCTTAAAGTGTTTGGCGTCTCGAGTTAGGCACTATATGCATCAGCTCGAATCATGTCTTTGGTCAAATGTTGGGTTTGCCCGGCTCACGTGTTTTGCTGCCTTCGTTCCGTATCATCGGCTAACGGCACGGAGAACTCTTGTGATTGTGCCCCGTTAATTTGGGTGAGCACCTCGATGAAAGCCGAGCAGCTGTCATGATCTGGAGAGTCTGTCGACCACTCGATCGACTATCGGAATGTTTAGAATTCCCTTTGACGAAGGACCGTTTCGGTCGAGCACATCGCACCCGAATCCGGAGATGTGCGGTGCCACCGAGGGCTATATCGTAGCCCCACCCTCGAGCTCCACGGGCTAAGTGAAAGTGATAAAGCATTATAGTGCGGATTGCCTCGTTAAGCTCGCTACCACCTCCTTATAAAAGGACCGAGACGTCGGATTAAGTGTGACAACGCGCTATTTTTGCGAACACCCCCGCACCCTATGCGTGGGGGCTGAAGCCGAAGACTGCAATCTTTCAAGTTATACAAAAGTATACGTAAACGGCCGCATAGGAGAAGTTTTACTTGGACGCACAAGTATAAAAAGCAGTTATAACATAATCATCGACTTACAAGCTACTACGTTCATTTGAACGTTACATTCTTCGAGCACTGCGACTCTATTACCTGGCGCCACGCATAACTTCCCAGTAGTGCTCGGCGAGGAGCCGGCTTTCATCCGGACCACAGGAGGCAACAAGCGCCGCATCCATCTCCGGATAATGCGCCTTTACGGGCAAGAGCCATCCAGCGCCCTCGATGCAGAGCCGACCGCTTCATGTCTTTTATATCGGCACCGCTCAAGGAATTCTGCAGCAAGCCAAAGTAGCTCCTCGCCTTGGACCTCTCTGTCCAGACATGGGCCACGATGTCAGACATGGCAAGTCCGGACAATCTATTTAGCTTGGCCCATTCGGCGGCCGGTCCGTCAATGGAAGGGAAGCGATCCGGATGTGGGCGAGACCAATACAGCTCTTCCGTCTCGTGATCCCCGGCTCCGGAAGTGCTTAGCGGCATCAACCGCTTGTAGCTAAATCCATATCGGATCCTCCGGACTCCTGACCGCTCAAATTGAGCATACTTTGCATCCATAAACCAGCGGCGCGGCAGAATAGGCTTGCCGACCACAATCTCTCGACTGGCGCAGCTCCTCCTTCATAGCCCGCATTGCAGGCGGGCATCCTTAACCGGCGGTGGCCTTCTTCAGGTCTTCCCGCTCCGATAAGCGCTCCTTCTCAAGAGCCTCATTGCGGTCGGTAGCATCCTTTAATTTCCTAGCCAATTGGCCACCTCCGCCTGCTTAGGCGGTCGCGGCCTTTTCGACTTTCAACTCTTGGCCGCCTTGAGGCAGCGCGTCACTCCTCCGGGCTTGCTCCTTTGCTCGAGCAAGTTCGGCCCGAAAACTCTCCACGATAGCAGCACCGTCATACAACAGCATACAATTTATCGAGGAGGCTTGACCCCCTTAAATAAAGCAAGCTGCGGAGAATTTATTTACCTTGCGACTCGTCAAGTCGCGGTTGACGATCGCGATGTCGGCATCGCCACGTCAAGTTGCCAACAATTCGGCAAACTCTTTAGTCCGGCTGGCCCTCGGACTATCCGCCACCTGTATAAGGGCGGCGGTATTCATTACCAGAGATTTTGAGATTTCGATCCTCGACGCGCTGTCGTTCGACAACCTACGAGTCTCGGGGCTACTATCTATCTGAGGCGCATTTTCATGTGCAAAACTGTTAAAAGACAAAAGGATGCGTCATTTTTTGCATACCTCAAAACCCGCCAGCAAACTCATGGCGGCATTACGCAATCCGCTCTCGGCGGACGAAATCCTTCCAATCACCATACGCATTAACACACAGTGATCTTCTGAAATGGACGCCCTCTCAAGCAGATTCTTCAGTTATCCCAGCCGGACACTAGTAGGTGCCAAACACTCTGGCCCCTCCGGACTCGGGGATACCCTCCGTGATGACACTTCGGGTTCGCCTGCCTCATCTGGCGGCGCTGCGGATGGAGGCGTATCGCTCTCCATCATCTCCGGAAGAAGGTCCCCCGAAGATGAACTCATCTGAGAAGGCTGCAGATCCGAATTGCAATATAAATATTTCGGTTACCTACAGAAGCACAAATGAAGGTATTTCCTTACTAATTAACTCCCTCTTTCATACTCACGGCTCGCTGGAGGGCCGATCCTTTGGTGATGATTGTGCGTTCGGATTCTCTCCGGGCGCCGGACCCCCCGGGGAAGATCTCTTCCCGCGCTTAGGGGCTTTGGCCTCCGGATCTTTGGAGGAGGTCCTCTTCTCCCCCTGAAGGGAGGGATTCTTGGTTCGCTCCTCTTCTGTCGCCCCTTTGGGCGAAATATTAGCTCCTCTATTTTCCCCGTTGCCCCCTTCTGTGGGAGCAACCTCCAACATTCCCGACCAGCACGGGCTCGGTCACGGTCTCTGGGAGGGCGGACACCTTATCAGCCTTGATCGCGCCACCCATTGCTGTAAAGAACAAAGGGTAAGGATCACGAACTCTAGAAAACACGTAAACAAAATGTCCGGACTCGAGCTACTTACCTGAGTATCCGGGCGATCGCGGCTTAGGCCTGCATCCTCGGCCAAATCCGGACACGCCACCTGTGGTCCGAAGAACAACTTGTACATCTCCACGGGTGTCGCACCCATGAAGTGTTGGCGAATCCGAGGTCCCTCCGGGTTGAATTCCCATAGACGGAGAGGACAGCGTTTGCAGGGCAGAAGATGCCTGACTAGCATAACCTGCATCACCTTGATCAGGTCGATCTCCCTCGCTTGGAGATCTCGAATCCTGCCCTGCAGTGAGGGCATGTCTTTGGACGGCCCCCAGTTGAGCCCTTGGTTGACCCACGACATCAGTTGGCGTGGAAGTCCCGGGCGGAATGAGGGCGGCGGATTTTGCCTGCTGCCCCTGCGAGAGGTGATATAGAACCACTCCTGCTGCCACAGTCCAAGTTCCTCCTCGAAGGAACCCTCGAGCCACGGGGCATCGACCTTCTTGCTTATGGTCGCCCCGCCACACTCCGCTTGACGCCCCCCGATCATCTTCGGCTCCACCTTGAAGGTCTTCAGCCATAGGCGAAGTGGGGGATGGCGGAGGAAGGCTTCATGAGCGATAATGAATGCGGAGATATGGAGGATGGACTCGGAGCCAAGTCGTGAAAGTCCAGCCCATAGTAGAGCAGGAGCCCTCTCACGAAGGGATCCGTTGGGAAGCCTAAACCCGGCGGAGGTGGGATCTGGCAGCGTATTCGCGGGCTCGAGGCTGGCACAGCCTGCCCTTAGGCGATCAACTGTCTTGAAACCTCGTGGGCCAGTGCTTGGCCTCACGCAACTCAGTATGTCCTCCTCCGTGGCGGAGGAGGGCATCCACCGGCCCTGGAGGTCGGAGCCGGACATGATTGAGGATCCGAAGCACTCAAATCTGAGGCTCTGGGTGTTGGAACTAGGAGTGGGGAAAAGATTCGATGCGAGATTGAAGAACAAGGGCTAGCCTTAGTCCTCTTATAAAGGGGAAGAAATACCAAGGGCCGTCTCCGTGACCGTTTGGGATTCCCCGCCGATAGAGGAAGCGTGGCGGCAGAGCAGTTGGGTTACCCACGCACGTATTGATGAGAATCCCGGAATAAGGGGAACACGATCTCTGCTCCGACAGGACGTGCCAAGGAAACCGCTTCGCTAAATGTGCTGAGGTGGAATAGTAAAAAACGATTCAAACAAAAGCTTGGTAGCGGTGTGACGACACGCCGCGTAATACGTCAGCAGATTGAACTAAGTGTACATTTTATTCTCTCTCGGTGGAATGTGGAATTTATTTTGCGAGCGGACACTATCTGGTGTTCATGATCTTCTCTGGATTATTCAAGGAAGGAACCCGCCTTGCAATGCGAACATTATGCCGCCGGACTTATCGTCATTTAAGAATGGTTCGAGGACTCTTGAGGAGTCTGAACTAGAATGTCCGGACAGCCGGACTATCAATATCGGCGAATTCAAGACTACGAAGATAGAAGATTGAAGACTCGGCTCGTGTCCCGGATGGTACTTTCCTTGGCGTGGAAGGCAAGCTTGGCAATACGGATATGTAGATCTCCTACCATTGTAACCGACTCTGTGTAACCTAGCCCTCTCCGGTGTCTATATAAACCGGAGGGCCTTAGTCCGTGGGGCGAACATACATCTCAACAATCATACCATAGGCTAGCTTCTAGGGTTTAGCCTCCTTGATCTCGTGGTAGATCTACTCTTGTACTACCCATATCATCAATATTAATCAAGCAGGACGTAGGGTTTTACCTCCATTGAGAGGGCCCGAACCTGGGTAAAAACATTGTGTCCCTCGTCTCTTGTTACCATCCGCCTAGACGCACAGTTCGGGACCCCCTACCCGAGATCTGCCGGTTTTGACACCGACAGTCTTGTTGCACCGAAATGGTTGCCTTTGCTTGATACCCTTGCCTGCGCTTGCCCCCTTTGCACCAAATAGGAAACAAGGACTCTGCGCAGGCCGGCGCCCACCTGGCCTCGGTCGTCATGGCTTGCGTCACGGGCACCTCATGAGGTACCCCGCCTTGATCTCTCCGCCTCCTCGCGAGCCAGACTGATGAGGCTGTGCCCGAGGAAGCCTCCTGTCGTCCGCCTCGCGAGGCTCGGCCCCTCGCAAGGGTCTTGGGCATATGTTGATGAAGATGGGCCGTATTGGGCCACCCCTTGAGCCACGCCGCAGGCCGCAAGCAGACAAGTCTGGTTCCCCCCGTTCCCAGAACGCCGACAACTTATATGATAAGAAATAGACCCGGGGGCCATAGGTTTCACTAGTGGCTTCTCTCAAGATAGCATAAGTATTACGGTGGGTGAACAAATTACTGTCGAGCAATTGATAGAAAAGCGAATAATTATGAGATTATCTAGGCATGATCATGTATATAGGCATCACGTCCGTGACAAGTAGACCGACTCACACTGCATCTACTACTATTACTCCACACATCGACCGCTATCTAACATGCATCTAGAGTATTAAGTTCATAAAGAATAGAGTAGCATTAAGAAAGATGACATGATGTAGAGGATAAACTCATGCAATATGATATAAACCCCATCTTTTTATCCTCGATGGCAACAATACAATACGAGCCTTGCTGCCCCTGCTGTCACTAGGAAAGGACACCGCAAGATTGAACCCAAAGTTAAGCACTTCTCCCATTGCAAGAAAGATCAATCTAGTAGGCCAAACCAAACTGATAATTCGAAGAGACTTGCAAAGGTAACTTAATCACACATAAAATAATTCATAGGAGATTCAAATATTTCTCATAGATAAACTTGATCATAAACCCACAATTCATCGAATCTCGACAAACACACCGCAAAAAGAGTTACATCAAATAGATCTCCAAGAAGATCAAGGAGAACATGGTATTGAGATTCAAAGAGAGAGAAGAAGCCATCTAGCTAATAACTATGGACCCAAGGGTCTCTGGTAAACTACTCACAACTCATCGGAGAAGCCTTGGAGATGATGTAGAGGCCCTCCGTGATCAATTTCCCCTCTGACGGAGCGCCGGCGAAGGCTCGAAGATGGGATCTCACGGATACAGAAGGTTACAGCCTGGAAATAGTTTTTCGTGGTCGCTTCTGATGTTTTTGGGGTACATGGGTATATATAGGAGGAAGAAGTAGGTCGGTGGGCCTTGAAGGGCCCACGAGGTGAAGGCGCCCAGCCCTAGAGGCGCGCGGGCACCTCGTGGCTGCCTCGGTTGTTTCTTGACTTCCACTCCAAGTCCTCTGGATCACGTTTGTTCCAAAAAGATCGCTCCCGAAGGTTTCATTCCGTTTGATATTCCATTTAATCGAAATACTGAAATAGGCAAAAAAAACAGCAATACGGGTTGGGCCCATAAACATCTAAAACGGGTAATATAATAGCATGGAACAATCAAAAATTATAGATACATTGAAGATGTATCAAGCATCCCCAAGCTTAATTCCTGCTCGTCCTCGAGTAGGTAAATGATAAAAACAGAGTTTTTGATGTGGAATGCTACCTAGCATAATTCTCAATGTAATTTTCTTTATTGTTGCATGAATGTTTAGATCCAAATGATCCAAAATAAAAGTTCATATTGACATAAGAAATAGTAATACTTCAAGCATACTAATCAAAGTAATCATGTCTTCTCATAATAACATGGCTAAAGAAAGTTATCCGACAAAATCATATAGTCTGGCTGTTTCTCTATATTCATCACACAAAGTATTTAATCATGCACAACCCTGATGACAAGCCAAGCAATTGTTTCATACTTTAGTTATCTCAAACTTTTACAACTTCCACGCAATACATGAGTGTGAGCCATGGACATAGCACTATATGTGGAATAGAATGGTGGTTGTGGAGAAGACAAAAAGGGAGAAGATAGTCTCACATCAACTAGGCGTATCAACGGGCTATGGAGATGCCCATTAATAGATATCAATGTGAGTGAGTAGGGATTGCCATGCAACAGATGCACTAGAGCTATAAATGTATGAAAGCTCAACAAAAGAAACTAAGTGGGTGTGCATCCAACTCGCTTGCTCACGAAGACCTAGGGCACTTTGAGGAAGCCCATCATTGGAATATACAAGCCAAGTTCTACAATGAAAAATTCCCACTAGTATATGAAAGTGACAATATAGGAGACTCTCTATCATGAAGATCATGGTGCTACTTTGAAGCACATGTGTGGTAAAAAAAAGGATAGTAACCTTGTCCCTTTTCTCTTTTTCTCTCATTTTTTTCATTTTTCATTTTTTTCCTTTTTCTCTTCTTTTTTTTCTTTGGGCCCCTTTTTTTGCCTTTCTTTTTTTCTTCTTTTTTTTCATAAAGTCCGAAGTCTCATCCTGACTTGTGGGGGAATCATAGTCTCCATCATCCTTTCCTCACTAGGACAATGCTCTAATAATGAAGATCATCACACTTTTATTTACTTACAACTCAAGGTTAGAACTCAACAAGATATGACTCTATACGAATGCCTCCGGCGGTGTACCGGGATATGCAATCAATCAAGAGTGACATGTATGAAAATTATGAAGGTGGCCTTGCCACAAATACGATGTCAACTACATGATCATGCAAAGAGCAATATGACAATGATGATGCGTCTCATAATAAACGGAACGATGGAAAGTTGCATGGCAATATATCTCGGAATGGCTATGGAAATGCCATAATAGGTAGGTATGGTGGCTGTTTTCAGGAAGGTATATGGTGGGTGTATGGTACCGGAGAAAGTTGCGCGGTACAAGAGAGGCTAGCAATGGTGGAAGGTGAGAGTGCGTATAATCCATGGACTTAACATTAGTCATAAAGAACTCATATACTTATTGCAAAAGTCTACAAGTCATCAAGAACAAAGTACTACGCGCATGCTCCTAGGGGGATAGATTGGTAGGAAAAGACCATCGCTCGTCCCCGACCGCCACTCATAAGGAAGACAATCAATAAATAAAATTGTGCTCCAACTTCATCACAAAGCGGTTCACCATACGTGCATGCTACGGGAATCACAAACTTCAACACAAGTATTCTTTAAATTCATAATCACCCAACTAGCATGACTCTAATATCACCATCCTAATATCTCTAAACAATTATCAAGCATCAAATTGATCATAGCATCCAATTCACTTCCTATGATAGTTTTTATTATACCCAACTTCGATGCCCATCATAATAGGACCAATTTTATAACCATAGCAAATACCATGTTGTTCTAAGAGACTATCAAAATAATATAAGTGAATCATGAGAGATCAACAATTTCTACAAAATTAAGCCACCACCGTGCTCTAAAAGATATAAGTGAAGCACTAGAGCAAAAATATCTAGCTCAAAAGATTTAAGTGAAGCACATAGAGTATTCTAATAAATTCCAATCAAGTGGGTTTCTCCAAAAAGGTGTACAGCAAGGATGATTGTGGCAAACTAAAAAGCAAAGACTAATATCATACAAGATGCTCCAAGCAAAGCACATATCATGTGGCGAATAAAAATATAGCTCCAAGTAAAGTTACCGATAGACGAAGACGAAAGAGGGGATGCCTTCCCGGGGCGTCTCCAAGCTTAGGCTTTTGGATATTCTTGAATATATTGGGGTTCCATGGGAATCCCCAAGCTTAGGCTCTGGCCACTCCTTATTCCATAATCCATCAACTCTTTACCCAAAACTTGAAAACTTCACAACACAAAACTCAACGGGAAATCTCATAAGCTCCGTTAGTGCAAGAAAGATAAACCACCACATAAGGTACTGTAATGAACTCATTCAATATTTATATTGGTGTTAAACCTACTGTATTCCAACTTCTCTATGGTTCATACCCCTACATACTAGCCATAGATGCATCAAAATAAGCAAACAACACACGAAAAGCAGAATCTGTCAAAAACAGAACTGTCTGTAGTAATCTGTAACTCTCGAATACTTATGGAACTCTAACAATCCTACAAAAATAGGAAGTCCTGGTAAATTTGTCTATTGATCTACAAAAAAAAGGAATCAACGCAAAATCACGTTTCTGTGAATTACCAAAATTATTTTCGTGCGTGCAAAGTTTTTGTTTTTCAGAAGAATCAAATTAACTATCACCATAGGTTATCCTATAGTTTCTACTTGGCACAAACACTAATTAAAACATGAAAACACGTCTAAACAGAAGGTAGATGATAAATTTACTACTAAACAGAAGCAAAAACAAAAAAAAAGATAAAATTGGGTTGCCTCCCAACTAGCGCTATCGTTTAACGCCCCTAGCTAGGCATAAAAGCGAGGATAGATCTAAGTAGTGCCATCTTTGGTACTCAATTCATAAGTAGCTCGCATGATAGATTCATGAGGTAATTTAACTTTCTTTGTTGGAAAGTGCTCCATGCCTTTCCTTAATGGAAATTGGAATCTAATATTCCCTTCCTTCATATCAATAATTGCACCAATCATTCTAAGGAAATGTCTAACAAGAATAATAGGACATGAAAGATTGCAATCTATATCAAGAACGATAAAATCTACGGGCACCAAATTCCTATTTGAAATAATGAGTACATCATTGATCCTTCCCATTGGCCTTTTAATGGTGGAATCCGCAAGGTGCAAATTTAAAGAGAAATCATCAAGATCATGGAAACCTAGAATATCACATAAAGTTTTCGGAATCGTGGAAACAGTAGCACCCAAATCACACAAAGCATAACACTCATGATCTTTAATTTTAATCTTTATAGTAGGTTCCCACTCATCATTAAGTTTTCTAGGTATAGAAACTTCCAAATTAAGTTTTTCATCATAAGATTGCATCAAGGCATCAACAATATGTTTGGCAAAGGCTTTATTTTGACTATAAGCATGAGGAGAATTCAACACGGATTGCAACAAGGAAATACAACCTTCTAAAGAACAATTATCATAATTAAATTCCTTGAAATCCAAGATAGTGGGTTCAATGCTATTTAAAGTCTTGACCTCTCCAATCCCACTTTTACTAAATTTAGCATCAAGATCTAAGAACTCCGAATCATTGGGACGCCTTTTGACTAAAGTTGACTCATCTCCAGTCCCATCATTATCAAGATTCATATTGCAAAACAAAGATTTAATAGGGGACACATCAATAACTTTTAGATCTTCATCATTATTTTCATGGAAACTAGAGGAACACGCTTTTACGAAGCAATCTTTCTTAGCACGCAATCTAGCGGTTCTTTCAGTGCACTCATCAATGGAAATTCTCATAGCTTTGAGAGACTCATTGATATCATGCTTAGGAGGAGTAGATCTAAGTTTCAAAGAATCAACATCAAGCGAATGTCTATCAATGTTCCTAGCCAAATCATCAACTTTAAGCAATTTTTCTTCAAGCATGGCATTAAAATTCTTTTGAGAGATCATAAATTCTTTCACACTTTTCTCAAAATCAGAGGGCATCTTATTATAATTACCATAAGAATTATTGTAGTAATTTCCATAATTATTAGAGGAATTACTAGGGAACGGTCTAGGATTAAAGTTTCGTCTATAAGCATTGTTACCAAAATTATTCCTACCAACAAAATTCACATCCATAGATTCATTATTATTCTCAATCAAAGTAGACAATGGCATATCATTGGGATCAATAGAAGCACTCTTAGTAGCAAACAATTTCATAAGTTCATCCACCTCCACTCAAAACATTAATTTCTTCTATAGCATGCACTTTTTTACTAGTAGATCTTTCGGTGTGCCACTGAGAATAATTAGCCATAATATTATCAAGGAGTATGGTAGCTTATCCTAAGGTGATTTCCATAAATGTGCCTCCCGCGGCCGAATCTAAAAGATTTCTAGAAGCAAAATTCAGTCCGGCATAAAATTTTTGTATGATCATCCATAAATTCAAACCATGAGTAGGGCAATTGTGAATCATTAATTTCATTCTTTCCCAAGAATGGGAAAAATCCTCATGATCAAGTTGTTTAAAATTCATAATATCGTTCCTAAGAGAGATGATCTTAGCGGGAGGGAAATACTTAGAGATAAAAGCATCTTTGCACTTATTCCATGAATCAATACTATTCTTAGGCAAAGACGAGAACCAAACTTTAGCATGATCTCCAAGTGAAAACGGAAATAACTTCAATTTAACAATATCATTACCCATGTCTTTCTTATTTTGCATCTCACACAAATCAACAAAGTTGTTTAGAAGGGTAGCGGCATCTTCACTAGGAAGGCCGGAGAATTGATCTTTCATAACAAGGTTCAGCAAAGCAGCATTGATTTCACAAGACTCAACATCATTGAGAGGAGCAATCGGAGTACTAAGGAAATCATTATTATTGGTATAGGAAAAGTCACATAATTTGGTATTATCTTGCACCATCGCGACAAGCAATCCAACACACAAGCTGTCGTGGTACGCTGTGGGCACGAGCACCTATGGGGCAGGGGACCCCTTCTAGTCCGGCAAGGGAGCGGAGGGCGCCTTGAGCGAGATCGAGGCAGCGGCACGCGGGGGTTTTACCCGGCAGACTTTCGGAGATAAAACTCCTCTGCTGCTTTGTGTTTGTATTTGTTCTTGCTCGAGGCGTGGCGTGTAGTGGTGTTGGATGTGTCGAATGGACCGAACCCCTTCTCGTCGCGTCTGGGCCTCCCTTTTATAGTCTAAGGGGTTACCGGCAGTGGTAGCCTTGAAAGAGGGGTAAAATAGTAAAAAGCAGTTGGTACAACAGGTGTTCAGCAGTGTCCCTACCTAACTCGATGGCGGGGGACAAGGGCATTTAATGCCGTCCGGTCGCTAACAGGTCGCGAAGCGACCGTTAGAGGCGCCACCGACCGCTTCGATGGCCTCCTTGTCGACTTTGTTTGCCACCTCGCACGTGTAGGTGCCTGGCGCCTCGCCACGTGCTCTGGAATAGTCACGGGGTGACACGTCGTTGGATGTCTTTGGAGCTTGGGTGCGAGTGGCAGCCTTGCATGACAAGTGCCTCGCCGTGGCCCTTCTCTTGTCGCGCAAGCAAGCTTGCGGGCAGCGAAGCGTCATGACAGGTCTTCTGAGCGCCTTGGTTGGCCTTCCGGCAAGCTCCTCTTGCGGGGTCTTTATCCTTCGGCAAGCTCCTCTTGCGGGGCTTCATCTGCTTGGTTGACACTTTGTTCTTGAATGGCGATAAATGGAAATGATGGAGGGTCTTGGCGGACGCCCGGCAAGCCTTCTTCTTGAGGAGCTGCATTTGCCCGTGCACAAGTTCGAAGTACTAAGGTACCCTACTTTAGTCTACCGACACAAGCAAACAAAAAGGAAGCGAAAGAGAGAGATTGGGAAAGAGAGGCGAATAAAATGGCAAGGGTGAAGTGGGGAGAGGAAAAGCGAGAGCAAATGGCAAATAATGTAAATGCAAGGAGATGAGTTTGTGATGGGTACTTGGTATGTCTTGACTTGGCGAAGACCTCCCGACAGCGGCGCGAAATCCTTCTTTCTACGTCTTGAGCTTGCATTGGTTTTCTTTGAAGAGGAAAGGGTGATGCAGTAATAGTAGTGTAAGTATTTCCCTCAGTTTTTGAGAACCAAGGTATCAATCCAGTAGGAGGCTCCTGAAAAGTCCCACGCACCTACACGGCCACAAATAAACTAGAACACGCAACCAACACAATAAAGGGGTTGTCAATCCCTTCACGGCCACTTGCGAAAGTGAGATCTGATAGAGGTAATATGATAAGATAAATATATTTTTGGTATTTTATGATATAGATTGGAAAAGTAAAGATGCAAATAAAAGTAGATTGAAAGCTTATATGACAAGAGATGTACACAGGGGCCATAGGTTTCACTAGTGGCTTCTCTCAAGATAGCATAAGTATTACGGTGGGTGAACAAATTACTGTCCAACAATGATAGAAAAGCGAATAACTATGTGATTATATAGGCATGATCATGTATATAGGCATCACGTCCGTGACTAGTAGACCGACTCCTGCCTGCATCTACTACTATTACTCCACACATCGACCGCTATCCAGCAGGCATCTAAAGTATTAAGTTCATAAAGAACAGAGTAACGCATTAAGAAAGATGACATGATGTAGAGTGATAAACTCATGCAATATGATATAAACCCCATCTTTTTATCCTCGATGGCAACAATACAATCGTGCCTTGCTGCCCTAACATCCTTTGGGAAAGGACACATAAGATTGAATCCAAAGCTAAGCAATTCTCCCGTTACAAGAAAGATCAATCTAGTAGGCTAAAGCAAACTGATAATTCGAAGAGACTTGAAAACATAACTTAATCACACATAAAGGAATTAAGAGGAGATTCAAATATTTCTCATACATAAACTTGATCATAAACCCACAATTCACCGGATCTCGACAAACACACCGCAAAAAGAGTTACATCGAATAGATCTCCAAGAAGATCAAGGAGAACATGGTATTGAGATTCAAAGAGAGAAAAGAAGCCATCTAGCTAATAACTATGGACCCGAGGGTTTGTGGTAAACTACTCACAACTCATTGGAGAGGCCTTGGAGATGATATAGAGGCCCTCCGTGATCGATTCCCCCTCCAGCGGAGCGCTGGCGAAGGCTCCAAGATGGGATCTTGTGGATATAGAAGGTTACGGAGATGGAAATAGTTTTTTGTGGTTGCTTCTGATGTTTTCAGGGTACATGGGTACATATAGGAGGAATAAGAAGGTCAGTGGACGCCCGAGGGGCCCACGAGGGTGGGGGGCACGCCCAGCCCTAGGGGGTGCGCCGAGCACCCTCATGGCTGCCTTGATTGTTTCTTGGCTTCCACTCCAAGTCCTCTGGATCACGTTTGTTCCAAAAAGATCGCTACCCAAGGTTTCATTCCATTTGGACTCCGTTTGATATTCCTTTTCTTCGAAATACTGAAATAGGCAAAAAAACAGCAATACGGGCTGGGCCTCCGGTTAGTAGGTTAGTCCCAAAAACGATATAAATATGTAAAGTAAAGCCCATAAACATCCAAAACGGGTAATATAATAGCATGGAGCAATCAAAAATTATAGATACGTTGAAGACGTATCAACAACTCAGCTGCTAATACTTGCAAATATTCTTTGGCTCCCCTTGTGTCGAATCTATAAATTTGGGTTGAATACTCTACCCTCTAAAACTATTGCGATCCCCTATACTTGTGGGTTATCATGCTTCAGTGCAAAGGACGGCTCGCTTCCCCACCACTCAACTAACATCGTTGGCTGATGCCCAAGACAGGAGACTAAAGGGGGCTCCTCCGCTTCCATGTAGCCCATGCGGGGTCGACGAAGGTCCTCGCAACAAAAGGATCCGGCAAGACACCGGCTGTGTACGCCGGCGTCTCCTCCGTGGTGGCCTTCATGGGACCCAAACGGCGGCGGCCTCCCGTGTTCTACTTCTCCTTGATGATGGCCGCGGACCTGACGGCGCAACCACCGACTCGTCGCCCTCTGCGCTTTGGCCATCCTTTGCTTGCATGGCGTGACGCGAGCATGGGAGTCTCATCCACAGAAATGGGAGACACGGTCGTAGACACGGGAGCTGCGGTACGAGGTGGCGGCGTGGCCGGCAGCGACGATGCTCATGCTCCCCGCTGTGCTGGCCGAAGCAGCTCGCCGCTCCTCGTTGAGCTGGCCTGGAGCAGCGAGTTGTTGAACAGCGTGCCGGCTTGGGGCGGCAACTGGCTTTGCCGGGCGAGGGGAGGGAGGTGGATCAGCAAGCTACATAGCTCGTATCTGGTGGGCTCGACGGGCCACCCAGCTGGCTTGTATGCCGGATAACTACTCTTCATAAGCCATTGTAAGAGTGGAAAAATGGTGAAGGAGGAGATAGGGGAGCGGCAGAGGTGTGCGATTCTTGGCCGGCGTCTGGCCTCGTTTAAATAGGAGATTAAATAGACGGCACATGAGAGGAGCTCGGACGGCGTTGCATTTAATGTCGGCCCTGTCATGAGCGGATGTGTCGGATTTCAGGTTCCGGCAGACCCTTGAGGTTCAAACACTCGGGTGCGCGCGGAGATTCAACCCTCTACCGGCTCGCTCCTCGCCGAATCGCTAGGACCTAAACTACCAAACTGAATAGCACAAGAGACACAAGATTTATACTGGTTCAGCCACCATTGTGGTGTAATACCCTACTCCAGTGTGTGGTGTGGTGGATTGCCTCTTGGGCTTGATGATGAACAATATAATGGAGAACAGCCTCGCGAGGGTCTGTTCTTGGCTGGTGCGACGAACAGCTAGGAGGAGTTCGGTCGCCTCTCTCTTTCTCTCTGTGTCTTTCTATCCTTGTTCTCTTGATGCCTCTTCCTGTGGGTGGCTAGTCCTATTTATAGGCAAAGGCCCTGGGCCTCTTTCCAAAAATTGAGAGGGAAGGGCGCCAACAATTGGCCGTTTTGAAGGGGAATAGCGGGTACACTTATCCTGACTAAAGTTGGTCCTCGCGTGTCAATGGCTCTGGTGATGGCCTTGGCTCGGGCTCCTAATGACTTCCTTCGGCCGTTGGGCTGGTCTTGGTCTTGTTGCACGAAATGGGCGCCTTTGCTTGATGCTCTACTGCGCTTCGCTCCCTTTGCACCAAAGAGGAAAGGAGGACACTGCTTGTTTGGCGCCCGGCCGCGCCCTGGTAAATCATGGCTTGCGTCATGGGCACCTCCCAAGGTACCCGCCTTGAACTCTCCGCCTCCTCATGAGCCAGCTGGCGAGGCCGTGCACGATAAAGCTCCTTGTCGTCCGCCCGTGAGGCTTGGCCCCTCGCGAGGTCTTGAGCTGCGTTGATGAAGATGGGCTGTCTTGGGCCTCCTTTGAGCCACGCCCGCGAGGCATGAGCGAGCAAGTCTTGGGACCCCGTTCCCGAGAATGCCGGCAGTAGCCCGGGCCTGGCGCGCCGAACAGGCTGGCGGAGGCGAAAGGGCAAGTCTGGCGTCGCGAGGCCCTAACAGCCTGCGGTCTTGGGTGCAGCGTGGCGGTTGATTGGGCGTGGGCGGCCTTGTTCCTCCGCCTCCTTATTTTGTGCCTTGCTAGCCGGATGGCTGCCGCTGCAGCCGTTCCCCTTCTGCTGCTTGGCGCTCCTGTCCTTTCTTCTCTCGAACTCCAGCTCCTGCATCAATCCAATCTCGAACCTTCCCCATCCCTTCCTATCGTCATGGCCCGCCGAAAAGGGAAAAGGAAAAGCCCGTGCAACCGCCTCGCTCGTCGCCCGGCAGCCCCCCGCCGTCGATTGGCCGGTCATAATCAATCAAGAAGGCCTGGGCAAGGTCCGCTCAGCCCTGGCCACCATCTTCAATGAGTGCGGGAGGACGACGGCCTGGCCCGCGTCTCGCTTCTCCGTTGACAGGATTCCCTCCGAGGTCCGGTATTTCGCCCGACACCACAGCAAGGCGATCTTTAGTTCCCCTTCTCTGATTTCTTCAACGCCGTGCTTTCCCATTATCAGATCCATATGATGCATCTGGGTCCTGAATCCATCACCCTTCTCGCGGTATTTGCCTTTGTTTGCGGGCGATGGCGGGCATCCTTCCTTCGGTTGCTGGCTGCGCCACCCTTCTCTCTGCGCCTTGTCGGCCCCACCCAATGCTCGGGTGCGTGAGCTTCATTGCTGCGCTGAGGCAGCGGCTTCGAATTGACTTGATCTTCCTCCGCCAGCGCTTTGGGTTTCATGGCGGTGGCTGTATGTGGACATAGGGGTGCCCACCCCTGCTTGTGAGCCATCTTCGCTGCTGTCCCCAACTCAGTGGGGCCAAGTGGCCTTCATGAGCCCCGGCTCACCTTCGTCTGCACCGCTTGAGTTCTGAAAGCTTGGCGTGTGGCGCCCAAGGTGGTGAAGGAGTTCTTGCTCGCGCATCGCCCCACTCGATGCCACTCTCATTGAATGTGGGCCTCAGCGGTCGTAGGGACCGTATCTTGACTCGAGGAAGGGACTGGCGCTGAAGCTCTGAGGAAGGTGCTCTTGGTCTTGACTGGGGATCCTTCCCCCGGCGACATTCGTCAAGGGGGGGCCCTGCTGTACCTCTGCTCGAACAGAGGTGACTTTGTGAGCCAGATGCCCATCTTCGATGAATGGGGGCCACGCCTCGCTAGCCTCCAGGGGCCTCGCGAGAACCCAGTGGTGGTGGTTGCCCTTGCAGCCGCCCGGGGCAACTCTTCCTCAAGTGGTGGTGCAGGGAGGCATGAGCCTCCGGAGGCCGAGGGTGCCCTCGCCAAGGCGACAGCACTGGGCGGCGCTCATGAGGAGCGGCTCCGAGGCCCGTCTTGCCGCGATTGAAGGTGGCGAGAGCCGCTCACGATGCTGAGGCTGAGGCTCCGAGGCCCAGCCGCTTCTCGGTGAGGCGACCAGCCGGTCGCATCGGCGGGCGCCCCGGCCAGAGTCGCTGGATGCTTCCTCCTCGTGCCATAGCGGACCCCTGCGCTCAACTCTTGGGTCGCTTCGCGTGGACTTTGAGGCCCTACGGAAGAGGAGGAGGCCTGGCGGCGACTACCCTTGCCGCTTTGCTAAAGCGTGGAAGTACTCGCCATCGGCAGTAAGCCTCCCCCTTTCCTGCTCGACTCTTCCGTTGCTTGTTCGATCCTTGCCTGCAGAAGTCCTTCCTTCGAGCTCATTGGGGTGTATGAGAGCCATCCCTTCGCTTCCACCTCTTCCATCGTCTTGACCATCCCGAGCAGCGGGCCCTCTTGGTGAGGCGGTTGGCGAGGCAAGTCATCTGAAATGCAACAGGCCTGCGCTCCCGCGGTCTTCCTTCGTGGGCCTTCCGTGGCATAGCCAGCCTGCCGTGGGCTTCTCGTCGGCTGTGGACGCGATTGGCTGGGGTACTCGGCGCTCTTTACTTGAGATGGGCTGGCTTTAGGTCAGACCTTGGCGAAGCGCGCCGGTCATCTCGGCGCCAGCCCCCAGCCCCCCGAGAGGAGTGCTGATCCGCGCCCGACACTTGCTTGGGGGCGGATGATGGTGTGGAGGGCGTACTCGGCGTGCACAGGGCGTCGCGCTCTTTGCCAAGGTTCCTCCGGGCGGTGACCAGTGAGCCTGCTTGGTGAGAACTTCTTGATGAGGCCAGCGCCTTGAGGCGAGGACCTTGATTTGATTCTTGGAGCCTTGGCTGGGCGGCTGCCGCCCTTGCGCATCGTCGGCGCGATCTTGATGATGAGGAGGCCAAGGCGTCGTGGCGGCCTCTCGGGAGGCCGTGCCCAGCCGTCGAAGAAGCCGGGAAGTTGACCCGGCGAGAGGCCCGCAGTGGAGCGAGGCACGAGGCTCTTGGCCGGTGCAGCTCCTTTGGAGGAAACAAGTGGAGCTGCGCGAGGTGGCCCTTGCGTCGATGAAGGTGGCCTCCGGCGACCAGTGAGAGCTCGAGCGTGAGGAGGCATTGGCGCTGGAAGCCGCCGAGCAGCGCGCACGCTGGCGCTGGAGGCGAGGCAGCTGGGTGACCTTTGGAGGAGGGCGGCGTCGCTGCTTGGGAAGCCCGTGTCGCGGAGGAGGTCGGAGGTCGGGTGGCGGCAGGCGCTGAATCTTGAGCCTGAGCTCAAGGAGAGCTAGAGTTGGTCGGACCGAGGCTGAAGGCAGGACCAACGCCCTCAGGGCCAAACTAGAGGAAGCGACGAGGCAGGCCGATGCCTTGCGGGTCGCGCTTGAGGCAGCACAGGGGGAGTCAGCTACTTCCCATGCCGAGGTGCTTCTTCTTCGCCAACAGGTGGTTGAGGCCGAGGGTGTCGCTCGCCAAAACGCGGACGAGATGCGTCAGCGGCGGCTCTTGGAGCATGAGCACGCCCCCATGCTCTCCACGCTTTGAGAGAGGGCCAACACGGCCTTGGGTAACATCTGCGAGGCGGCCGTTGGCGAGTCGCGTGCTATTAATTACGCCGGCAACCTTCTGTTCTTCACCGACATCGTGACGCAGCTGGAGGCACGGTCGGTTCGTGCCAACAGGTTGGTGGAGGAGAGTCGGGCATTGCTGGCGCGCCTTCCCGCGTCTTGACCATCTCGGAACATGGATCCTCACGCCGACTTTGACGCTGCCATCGCCCCAGTCCCCCAGGCCGTCCGAGACGACCTGGCGTATTGGGTGGAAGACAACGTGGACGCCCTCGTCAGGGCCTTCGCTTCAGACAACAACGGCGTGATTGTGGCCGTCGACGAGGGCGGCGTGGTGAACGGCCCTGACGCCGCTGGCGGCAACGCGGAGGGCGATGGCGAGGCCAGCAACAGCTCGGGCGGCGCTCCTAAGGATGCATTGGGGGATTTATCCGACTGATAGCACGTCGTTCCTGTTTCCTTATCCTGCATGAATAGAACTTAGGCTTTTGTCCCGATGGTTGTGAGAGCATTTTGGAAGGGGGTGCCCCTCATGTAAAACCAATGTTTCAGCGCCTTAGTCAATGCTACATTGCTCATAGGCCCGTGCCAAGTGGTTGGCCATGTGACGAGCCGTCTAGTTAGTTTACCTTCATCCTGTGCGGGTCCTGAGATAATTTGTGGGAGGTTGTGGTGCCTTGAATGCCTCCTGATCGAATCCGTAGGATCTGCAGTGAAAAAACCTCCTGAGAGGATGCGTCGGTGATGAAGCTGGGCTGCACATAAGCTGGGCGGACCGGCTCGCGAGGGGCTCGTGAGGGGAGGCAAGCGAGGTGAGGTCGTAACGAAGCGAGATTGCTCGAGCGAGACTAAGCACCCCTTTCCCAACACACAAAATCTCAAATCCGAGTTCAACTTAAATCCAGCGAGGAAAGCAACAACCAAGGAAAAGCAACAAAAGCAAACAAAAGGCGCGTCGGCACCTAGTCTAGTCTTGGGCGTCTTCTCACCAGTAGCAGACTAAGTGCGCCACTTTGGGTGTGGGAGGGAGCCCAGGGCTGAGGCCGCACCCTGAGACTCAGGCGTGTCAGCCCCACTCATTATTACGTGAGAGTGTCACGGGGTGGCGAGCTTCACGAACTGGGGCCTTCTTCATAGCTACCGGCCTTGCTTCATATCGCGAGCGAGGCCCGCCTTGCGCCACACTCCATGCCATCAGCGACGACCGAAAACGAGGACACGCCGATGGGGTAAGCGGTGCGCCAGATTCCCCAGCGACCACGGGTCCTCCGCGAGGCAGGCCACGAGCACCTCCCAGCAGAAGGCCTACCTCCTGGGAACGCCTTGCTCGAGCGCCCGGTGGTGATGTCGGGATCTCGGCCCCTCTCCTGCAGCCCCGGCGCCCTCCTCACGAGGGTAAGAGACTGCTGGAGCGGGGCAGCTGCTCGTTGTGGCGACTTGCACCTCCTGCGACCCATGATTAGCGTATGCCTGCTCCTGAGGGATTAGTGGTACCCGATAACCGTTGCTCCCAGCGTGGCCGGCGGGGCCGTCCGGGGGTTCCTGGAAGAGCTCAGCTTCTAGCACCTCGTCCCCCCAGCTTGGGCTGAGGAGCGAGCCTTGTTCGCCCTCGTGCGGGTGCCCTTGATCCATCATGTGGGGCACGTACTCTTCCGCGGCCGTCACCCCGAAGGCTGCGCCATAGGGCTCCGCGTGCCATGCAGCTCTGCTTGACATGCCGGCCTGGTGATGGTAGCGTGGCAGCCCACAAGGGCCTTGGGTCGCGGCGAGTCCTTCTTCAGCGGCGGGGCGGGCGGTGCATACACGGCCTGTCTGGCAACCGGCTGGTGTTGGAGTAGCTTTGGAGCCCTTGATTGCGTGGGGCCCCAGCTGAGCCACCACGGGCTGGCGGGGCGGGGTGCGAAGGGTGAGCCCAGGCGGCGAAGCCGGAGCTCCGCCACCCGCTCTAGCAACCGCGTCACGGCCGCCTTCCATCGATGCGCCTTGCAGCAGCTCTCGAGCCACCGTGAGCGCGGCCCTTGAGTTCGCCTGCTCCCGGCGGGTATACGGCGTCGTTGCCGCGGCATGGTTGGAGGCCCGACCGCGTCTGCCACGGTGTTAGAGCCGTCGAGGTCTGTCCGCGCTCGCCCGACCCGCGGCGCCACTGTGGACCCTTGAGCTGCTGGGGCATGGGGTCGCCCGGCGGCGGATCTGTGGCGGGCCAAACATGAGGATCTGGGTTGCCCGCTTGGTCGCGAACATGGTGATAGCGATCGACGGGCGCGAGGCGGCGAAGGCAGATCGGCACACCCCTACTGGCGCGCCAAATGTCGGTTCGGGTTCAGCAGACCCTTGAGGTTCGAACAGGGGGGGTCTTGTGGAGATTCAACCCTCTACCGGCTCGCTCCTCGCCGAATCGCTAGGACCTAAACTACCAAACTGAACAGCACAAGAGACACAAGATTTATACTGGTTGACGCCACCATTGTGGTGTAATACCCTACTCCAATGTGTGGTGTGGTGGATTGCCTCTTGGGCTTGATGATGAACAATACAAGGGAGAACAGCCTCACGAGGGTCGGTTCTTGGCTGGTGCAACGAACAACTAGGAGGAGTTCGGTCGTCTCTCTCTTTCTCTCTGTGTCTTTCTATCCTTGTTCTCTCGATGCCTCTTCCTGTGGGTGGCTAGTCCTATTTATAGGCAAAGGCCCTGTCCTCTTCCCAAAAATTGAGCGAGAAGGGTGCCAACAATTGGCCGTTTTGAAGGGGAACAGCGGGTACACTTATCCTGACTAAAGTTGGTCCTCGCCTATCAAAGGCTCTGGTGATGGCCTTGGCTCGGGCTCCTAATGACTTCCTTCGGCCATTGGGCTGGTCTTGGTCTTGTTGCACGAAATGGGCGCCTTTGCTTGATGCTCTACTTTGTGCTCGCTCCCTTTGCACCAAAGAGGAAAGGAGGACCTTCTTGCGGCTGGCGCCCGGCGCCCCTGAGTAAATCATGGCTGCGTCATGGGCACCACGCGAGTACCCGCCTTGAACTCTCCGCCTCCTCATGAGCCAGACTGTGAGGCCGTGCGATAAACTCCTTGTCGTGCCCTTGCGAATTTGAGCTTGTGTTGATGAAGATGGGCTGTCTTGGGCCTCCTTTGAGCCACGCGCGGAGCGAGCAAATCTGAGGACCCCGTTCCCGAGCGCCCGACGAGATGTGTGTCGAGTGGGTTTTTGGCCCGACATGGGTTTCATGGAGGCGTTTGAATGCGGCAAGGAGGCGTGTTCAGCCAGGCGTGTTCACCCGGGCGGCACCCTCGACTCTGATGTATGACACTGCGCCATTCTTCCATTGACATGTGGGATCGTTGGGTTCCTGGCCTGCATGTCAGTGACCCAACGCAGACAGCACACGGCAAAGGAGCTTTTGGTGGGCCAGGGCGGTCAGTAGTGGGCATTTCATAAACCGATGATTGTTCATTGATTGTGATGTCATCTATTTCATGTAGATAAGCCTACTATATAATGTAAGAGAATTTTAAAATTTTCATAGATACATTGATAGCATATTCGATACGTTGTGATTCATAAAGACCGCTGCAAACATCATTGTTCTGCTTATCATAGATAAGATTGATTAATACCCGTAACAATCCATGTCCTTAACAAAGGGTGCATGCACGTATAGGTTGAGCGTGTGTCTTGCGTCGTGTGCTGTGTGCATGCCGGCGTGCGAGTGTTGCGTGCGTGGATGTGTACGTTTTAGTGTTGCATGCATGTGTGTGTGCGTGCGTGTGTTCGTGAGTGCATGTGTATGTGTCAGTGTTGCACGCCTGCATGCGTGCGTGTATTCGAGTGAGTGTTGAGGGCGTGTATGTGTACGTATATGTGAGTATTACATGCATGCATGCGGGCATTGCTGGCGTGTTTGTGTGCATGTGTGATGAGTTTATATTCACCAAAGTGGCTCGTGCAAGCGTGCAACTAAACCGGCTGGCTCAGCATATCATCACAAGGCGATCCTTGTCCTCTGTGGTTAGGAGGCGCGGGCTGCCAACCAGAGGTCTCACGACTTCGAATCCCCACCGATCACTAATTTATTACCATTTCTGTCTTTCATATACACGCTGGCGGGTGGGCCTTATGGTAATGTGCGCTGCTGAATGTGGACCATTTGACTGGTCAACTGATTGTGTCATCAACAAAATACGAAGATGTATGGTGAGCCAGTGACGGTATGATCACCATAAAATGTATTTTATTAACACAGTACGGACTCAAACTACCATTTCTTTCTTTCATATACGTGCTGACAGGTGGGCCCCAAGATAACGTGCGCTGATGGTGCAACACTAGTTGCGCGACATGAAAAGTTTGACTGGTCAATTGATGGTGTCATCAACAAAATATGGAGTTGTACGGGTGAGCTAGTGACCGTCTAATCGTGACATGTATTTTTTAACACAGTACAAACGCAAGCGCTCATATACACATGCAAACACTCACCACTATAAGTGCACACACGCAGACCCTACCCCTATTAGCACCTTTGAGAGAGTGAGCCAGCATATGATCTTGAGATTTTACAAAGTCACCGTAGATGCCTTGTAGTCGAGGGGAACGTCTCCTCCCACTGAACACACATCACCGGAAAATACTGAAATTAATCCACGATAAATGCGAGCACCAGGACTTTAACCCTGGTTGGCCGGGGACACCACTGTCCTCCTAACCATCCAACCATAGGCTGGTTAGCACCAACAAATGTATACGGTTACCGTGATGAGCTTATTCTGAAGTCCAGTGACCATATCGTGGTTTCGCTTCAAATACAATGATCGTAAGTGTAGTCAACAAAATATGGAGCACACATCAAATACAATGTCCGTCAGTGTCATCAACAAAATACAGAGACGTATCATGAGCTAGATACCATATGATCACCACGAGAACGTATACGGTGACCGTAATGAGCATATTCTGAAGTCCGGTGACCATACCGTGCTTTCGCTTGAAATATAGTGAGCGCCACGCGTGAATGTGTCAGGGGCATCCATACTTTTAGAGGGTTGGGACATAGTTTGTGTGCGTACATGAAAGTGGTCTAGAAAGAGGGGGTGTCCGGTGGGGACAATGAGAGATAGGCCCTTCGTTTCTCTTTCCATGACTAACATTTTAGGAGAAAATATAAACATTTACAATGCACAACAAATATTATTGGATGCACCATGCAATTAACTTTCATGTATAAGACTGTACTATTGTATATGCTTATTTTCTTAGTGGCCGATTGTGTATGGGGTGTGGTGGGCACATCATTTCTACTTGTGGTGGGTCAACGTGAGGACTCATGGGTCGGTTCCATCCTGCGCCACATAGGTTGGACCAAGACGCATTATACGAAGACCTATGTGGAGGACTCAGCGTACCAAATGAAGCTACCAGAGTCGTGCAGGACTCTATCCCCACTAATGATAAGTCGACTATATATGATTTGTAACCCTTGGCCCGAGTATGTTATCGAATCCCGGGGGCTAGTTCGTCGATAGCATACACATGCACAATAACTGGTATTCACGTGTACTTTGTACACACCCCTATCACAAATATACGGTACCATGGAGTAGGCTTTTCCTCAACTATAAGGGCTCGAACTTGGGTAAAACTTCGCCTCGTATTACCATCCAGCCTAACAGTCTGGGATGTCCTACCAAATGATCTGATGGAATCATATCTGCCAACTACTAAGAGAGAGGTTTATGGGGGGGGGCAATGTGTGCGAGAGAGGCCTAAAGATAATGTGCGTGCGGGAGACACGTAGGCACATATATGTGCCTATAGAGGGCTAGTAGAGACCGTGCGTGTGTATATATGCATGTGAGAGAAATAGTGTTTTCCAACTGAGATTAGTGAAACGAGTGGTACGTAGTAGTAAGAAAGTGAGAGGGAGATATATAGAGAGTGTCTGCGTGAGACACCCCGACACCCTGGGAGATACTGTGAGCATGTGTGAGAGAGAAATGCCAATGTATATAAAGTGTGTGTGTCGGCGCTCTGGGAACGGGGGTCCCCAGACTTGCCTGCCTGCGGCCTGCGGCGTGGCCCAAGTTGTGGCCCAATGCAGCCCAGCTTCATCAGCTCAAGCTCAAGACCCTCGCGAGGAGCCAGGCCTCGCAGGGCGGACGACATGAAGCTTCCTCAGGAGCAACCTCCTCAGGCAGGCTCACGAGGAGGTGGAGAGATCAAGGCAGGGTACCTCCCGAGGAGCCAGTGACGCAAGCCATGACGATCGAAGGCCAGGCGGGCGCCGGCCTGCGCACTGTCCTTGTTTCCCTTTTGGTGCAAAGGGGGCAAGCACAGGCCAAGGCATCAGGCAAAGGTTACATTTTCGGTGAAATAAGACCAAGACCAGCAGAACGGCAGGATGGAGGTCATCGTGGAGCCCAGGGCCGCGTCATTGTCAGGGCCTTTGACAGCCGAAGATCGACTTTAGTCATGATAAGTGTACCCGATATTCCCCTTCAAAATGGCCAATTGTTGGTGCCCTTCCCGCTCATTATTTGGGGAGAGGCCCAGGGCCTCACTCTATAAATAGGACTAGCCACCACAGGGTAGAGGCATCGAGAAACAGATCGCTAGAGAGAGAGAAGCGACTGAACTCACCCAAGCAGTTCATTGCACCAGCTCAAGAACAGCCCCTCGCGAGGCTGTTCTCCCTTTGTACTGTTACCATCAGCCCCTGAGGCAATCCACCACACCACACACTGGAGTAGGGTATTACACCACAATGCTCTCGCCACCCGCCTCACCCAGACGGCGCCCGTCGGCGGACGCCCCCGTCGTTCTCCGTCGCCTGTTGCCAACGCTGCCACCGGCCCGGCGGCGGACGAGCAGCAGGCCTCGCCCCCGCATCCACCGGTGCGGCGCGATGGCCGCACCGCCACCCCTTCGCCGACTCCAGCCGGTTCGTCGTCTTGCGCATGTAGCGCCCTGCGGCAGCGTCGAACGAAGGTGCCGTCACTTGGGGCGAGGCTCGAGACTTGGCCCCGCCTTGCGGCAGTGCGATGGCCCCAAAGTTCAAGCCGAGATGCGCCGCGCGCTCAGCAGCGCGGCGGATCGCTGGTTTTCTGTTTGGCGTCTGAGAGGCTGTCCTCAAGGCAGGCGATAGCGAGGGTGATGGCGAACTGGTTCCCCATGGCCCTCACCGGCATTCCATGCATGTGGCTGCTGCACCTACCAACGGCCTCTGTGACCTCCTGGGGAGAACTGCGCGACCTCTTCCTTGTCCATTACGCCGTACCGGTACCCCTGGTCGTCGCAGCCCTCCTAGGCGGCTCCCAGGCACCACCTTCGGGCCGCCACATCAAGCCGTTCACCCGCCAGATCGGCACCACCTCCAAGCACCGAGAAGCTCCCCCAGGCTGGGTGGTGCCCGAGGCCGACCTGGCCTTCAGCTCAGACGATCATCCAACCAACCCCGCCGGTTTGGGTGCGCTTCCGATGCTGTGCACCCCCACCATCTGCCAAGTGGCTGTCACTAGGACACTCATCGACGGCGGTGCTGGTCTCAACGTGCTCTCAGTGGAGGCCTTCAACCTCCTCCACGTACCAGTAGAGCGGATTCAACCCAGCAGGCCTTTCTCGGGCGTCGGAGTCGGTTCTACCGCTTCCTTGGGACAAATTCGCCTCCCGGTGACCTTTGCCACCTACGATAACCTCCGCACAGAGCTAATCGACTTCGACATCGCCCCCTTCGGCCTCCCCTACAATGCCATCCTCGGCTACCTGGCCTTGGCCCGGTTTATGGCAGCAACTCACCCTGCGTACAACCTCATGAAGATGCCCGGGAGCAGCAGCGTCCTTACCGTGTCGAGAGACACAAGGGATGCACTGCAGGCGCTCAAGCTCATTTTCAAGATGGCCGCGGTCGTGCAGCCCGCCAGCACTGACGCCCTCGAGCCCAAGGGGGCTATGCCGGCTAAGAAGAAGCAGCTATTCACCCAAGACAAGGTGGAAACCAAGTAGGTACTGGTTGACGAGGACAGATCCACTGGCGCCACCTTCACCATAGGCGCCAACCTCGAACCCGAGCAGGAGGAGGCCTTGGTGAAGTTCCTACGTGTGAACAAGAAGGTGTTCGCATGGGAACCAGATCAGCTAGCAGGGGTCCCGAGGGGAGTGATTGAGCATCACCTCAATGTATGCCCCAACGTAAGCCCTGTAAAGCAGAAGGCAAGGCGGTAGTCCACTGAGAAACAAGCTTTCATCGTCCAGGAGACCCGCAAGCTGGAAGCGGCAGGGGTCATTCGCGAGGTCTGCTATCCAGATTGGTTGGCTAACCCAGTGGTTGTGCCAAAAAGGGAGGAAAGGAATGCATGTGTATCGACTTCACCAACCTTAACAAGGCCTGCCCACATGATCCATTTCCGCTTCCTCGCATCGACCAGATCATCGACTCCACCGCTGAGTGTGACCTGTTGTGCTTCCTGGATGCCTTCTCGGGCTACCACCAGATCAAGATGGCGGTGGAAGACGTGGAGAAAACGGCCTTCCTGACCCCGTGTGGAGTGTACTGCTATACATACATGCCATTTGGGTTGCGCAACACAGGTGCAACCTTTCAGCGGCTGATTTACATCGCCTTGGGTCGGGAGCTCGGGAGGAATACTGAGGCTTACGTCGATGACATTGCGGTGGAGTCTCAGGAGGCAAAAACTCTGATACAGGACTTGGAGGAAACCTTCGCGAGCCTCAACGAGGTGGACCTGCGGCTCAACCCGGAGAAGTCCGTGTTTGGAGTCCACTCGGGCAAGCTCCTGGGCTTCCTCGTATCCCACAGGGGCATCGAGGCCAACCCCAAGAAGGTCAAAGCAGTCGAAGACATGAGCCCGCCGAAGACCCTCAGAGAAACGCAGAAGCTCACCAGGCATGTGACCGCACTAGGGCGCTTCATCTCCAAGCTGGGGGAATGAGCACTGCCCTTCCTCAAGCTGATGAAGAAGAAGGGCCCCTTCGAGTGGACTAAGGAGGCCGACAAGGCGTTCCAGGATCTCAAGAGGTACCTAACCAGCCCTCCAGTGATGGTAGCTCCGCGTCCCCGGGAGCCCCTGGTGCTCTACCTTGTAGCCACCCCCTACTCCGCCAGCACAGCCCTAGTGGCGGTTAGGGAAGAGCGTCATATCAAGGCCACAGCAGCCGTCCGGGTCGAAGCAAAGCAAAGCCAAGAAGGCCCCGGAGAGACCGAGACCGCAACCGAAAAGGATCAACCGTAGCGAGGGAGCACCCACGGGGCAGAAGAGGCCCCTCCAAGCGATCAGGCGCTGGGGGCTCCGTCGTCTCGGGAGGAACCCCAACCTCCGGAGGGGCGCCCGGTGACGCCAAAGCCTCTCAACCTCGTCCGAGCACCTGTGTGCCGTCCGACCACGGTGCTCTGGGCGCGAGAACGCACGTACCCTATGCCCAAAAACTCCTCCTCGCGCTGTTGGTGGCCTCACGCAAGCTACGGCACTACTTCCAAAGCCATCCCATCAATATCGTCTCAGCATACCCCTTGGAAAGGGTACTCAGGAGCCTCAACTCGGCTGGAAGAGTCCCTGAGTGGAACATCGAACTACAAGCGTTTCAGCTAGAATTTAGCACGACCAGAGTCATCAAGGGGGTTGCACTTGCAGACTTCGTGGGAGAATGGGCAGAGGCGCCAGGCCTCGATGCTGGCGGGGATCGGTCACATTTCCCGGGAAGCGAGGCACCGGACGGCTGGGTCATGTACTTCGACGGGCGCTCTCCCGACATGGCGCGGGGCTGGCGCGGTGCTTGTATCTCCCACTCAAGACAAGCTCTACTACGTCGTACAACTATGTTTCCAGCACGGAGAGAAGGTCTCCAACAATATAGCAGTCTGAAGGCGATGGCAGGCTGAAAGCCATGTCGCCTTGGGGTAGGCGCCTCAGCATCAAGGGTGATTCACAACTCCTCGTCAACTTCTCCAACAAGGTATTAGAGCCGAAGGATGAGCACATGGAAGCCTACCTCACGGAGGTTCGCAGGATGGAGAAGTAGTTCTGGGGGCTAGAGTTGCAGCATGTGCCTCGCGGCACCAATCCAGAGGCTGATGACATCGCCAAGAGGGCATCCAGGCGGCTGCCTAAGGAGCCTGGCGTCTTCGAGGAGCGACTCTTCAAGCCCTCGGCGGCTCCATCACTATCAAGCACGGCGCAACCTCGGGAGGAGCCCCCTCAGCCGCCTGCCTTGGGAGCCCCGGTCTGCGGCCCGGCCTCAGGGGCACACCTGCTCCTGGCATCGGAGCCTCAGGAAGGATGCTGGATCACAGAGCTCAGGAACTACCTCACACAAGGGACCCTGCCTGAGAAGGAGGAAGAAGCGGAGCGTGTGGAGCGGCAGGCCACGGCCTACTGCATTAAGGATGGAGAGCTCTACCGAAGGCGACCAAATGATGTGGCCCTACGTTGCATTTCTAGAGAGCAAGGGAAGGAGCTGCTGGCAGACATACACGGTGGAGACTATGGGCATCACTCATCATCACGGACCCTCGTTGGCAAGGCGTTCGGCAGCGGGTTCTATTGGCCCACAGCACTCAGTGACGCCGTGGAGCTGGTGAAGGCTTGTGAGGCCTGCCAATTCCATGCCAAGCAGATCCATCAGCCGGTGAGGTCTTGGACTATACCCTCTCATGGCCATTCGCAGTTTGGGGGCTGGATATCCTGGGCCCGTTCCTCGGCGCCGAGGGCTATCGCTATCTCGTTGATGTGGACAAGTTCACCATGTGGGCTGAGGTGGAAGCTGTCCGCACCATCCCATGAGCTCCATGATCAAGTTCATCAAGGGCCTCGTGAGCGATTTGGGGTGCCTAACGCATCATCATCGACAACGGTTCGCAATTCTTGATAACCTCTTCAAAGCGTCTTGTGCTAAACCTTGGAGCAGATATGCTACGCTTGGTAGCTTACCCGAACAACGGCGGGTAAGCGAGCCAACACGGAGGTCCTGAGGGGACTCAAAACCAGGACCTTCAAGAAGAAGCTGGAGGCCTGCGGCAGGGGCTGGTACGACGAGCTCCAAGCTGTTCTATGGTCTATCCGCACGACCGTGGCCAAACCAATTGGCGAGACTCCATTCTTCCTCGTCTACGAAGCGGAGGCCATCCTCCCTCACGAGGTCAAGCGTCGTTCCTTGCAGGTCTGGCGTTGACGGCGCGCGGGGCGCCATCGGGAGCGGATCTCGTCTTTGGGGAAAACGCCGTCGGGAGGCCGCATTATGAGTGGCAAGGTATCAACAGGCGCTGCGGCGATACCACTACCACAACATCCGCCGCAGGACTCCTGAGGTAGGGGACCTCGTGCTCAGACAGGTCCTCTCCAGGGAAGGGTTGCACAAGCTCTCTCCCATGTGGGAGGGCCCGTTCAAGGTTGTTCATGTTTCCAGGCCCAGCTCCGCGCGCTTGGAGACCCAGGGGGAGTTCCCATCCAGAACGCATGGAACATTCAACATCTCTGGAGATTCTACCCCTGAGAAAGGCCCGGTGCCTGTGAAGAAGGCCAATGCCTGTGAAGCTACCGCATTTTGGGAAAGGCCTGGTGCCTGTGAAGAAGGCCAACGCTTGTGAAGCTACCGCATTTTGGGAAAGGCCCGGTGCCTGTGAAGAAGGCCAACGCCTGTGAAGCTACCACATTCTGGGCAAGGCCCGGTGCCTGTGAAGAAGGCCAATACTTGTGAAGCTCGCCACCCATGACACTCTCACGTAGTAATGGTGGGGCTGTACACGCCCCGGAGTCTCCGGAGTGCCGCCCTCGGGCCTCGGGGGCTCCTGCCCACGCCAGATGGCAGACTTAGCTCAGCTGGTGAGAAGAGCGTCGAAGACTAGATTAAGCGTAGACAGCTGGCTTTTCATTGCTTTCCGCAGTTGGCTTGTTCTTTCCTGTTTGAAGTTTTACCGAAGCTGTCGCTTCCTTTGGCTGAAGACCCGTTATCTTTTGTTTGCTCACTTGCCTTGGTTTTCCCTTGCTCAAGTCTCGCGAGGGAGGTACGCGGGTACCGTCGCGAGTGTTTTCTTCCCCGGTCGTTTGAAGCTCTCCTGTCCGAGTCCGCAGGGGGTGCACCACTCCCAGTCCTTGCCCCACGGGCATCGCGACGCAAGCACGGGACCTGAGTCGGTCGCCCCCGCAACCAAACCGGAAGCTACCCCTCTTGACTAATTGTGGGGACCCCGACTCATAAGTCGAGATCACCGAATGCACGTGTACAGTGATCCCAGAGATCAATGCTCACTGAACACACAGAAGCTGAATAACAAGAGTCTTACATCCATACATACCGTCTTACACAAATCATGACCATTATGGTCGAGTCTTACATTGATAAAGCCTTAAGGGCTGAACATCAAATGAAACACAAGCAGCGGAAATCTTGACGATAAGTAGAACCCATGCCATCTGCCTTAACCCTACGGGCATTACATTGGGAAGCGTCCTAATCCGCATGTTCGTCTCCAAGAACTCTTCTTGAACTCCGGTTCTTCCATGCCTGGTCAATTTAAATAACCAGTGGCAAGCCAATGAGTACTTTGAATGTACTCGCAAGCAACCCATGTTTTGGTTCAAGGTACAACAATGCATGACATAGGTAAATTTTTGCCGAAAGCTAGTTTTGAGTGCAATGTCATGTTCAACATCCTATAAAGCATGCATCAAGAGAGTCCAAGTAACCATGAGGACTGGTTAGATATCAACATAAATATAGTGGGCACCAACCCATTTATCATAAACAGAGTGGGCACCAACCCATCTCAATCGTGTCAAGTCCTTTGACTTGACCCATGTCATTTCCATCATCACACACACACTGGGTTTGTAAATAAGTGGACGTAGCCCAAGAGCGGTTACCCAACTGTCCTTGACCGTGGACACGGCTATTCGAATAGTTTTACACTCTGCAGAGGTTGCACACTTTACCCACTAGATCCGGGGAACTTCCGTGTCATCCACGACCCGCGGTACCTCAAGTACCCGGGGTAAGCACCCGATCACTACCTTTCCCTAGACAACACTAACATGGAGTCCACTCGATTCAGCGATAACCCCGTGCCCAACATTTCACATAGCATTTTCGTGGAGCCTTGCTCCCATATTCATCACATACCACCGCACAGGGTACCAGCAGTGTGTCCGATGCCCCATAAAGATGGTCATGGCCGCCCTACACGCGACCCGTCCGAGAAGGCGCACCAACAACTCTCCGTCACTAGTAATGCGGGCTCCAAGCTAGTATCGGTCTAGGTACTCAACAATGCCCTTTCCCATATAAGGGTAGAGTGGTTGCGCATATAAGGTTGGAATAACGGTCGCAACTCCGACCAATCCTTTTTTGAAAACAACACACACTTTCCTTGGCACACCACTTCGTCATCAAGTGGTCACCCATCTCATCATCTCCCTCGGGCATAAGTGACACCCGACGGGGTTTTCGAAAAGTCTTTTTGAAAAAGCTTTGCCTCCTTCACCATGCATAAACCCATCCCTTTTTACGTAGCATCTACATTAGCATCCTATCTACTCCCACCGGCATAACCCTCATAGGAAGGTAGGGCCATGCACAATGCAAGTATCAACGAGGAATGTAACCGAGGCAACCAACCACGTGGTTCACCATCTCCTCATGATTCCGATGCAACAATAATAATGAACTATATGGCATGTATAAGAAGGTTTCATAAACATGGTCAAAGGGCTGCTTGCCTGGCTCAGCAAAGTCTTCGGGGTCTTCAAAGTCTTACGGTCCAACTCCTTCGTCGACAGCGCAATCTATAAATGCGCAAAATAATACTTGAGAAAATAAAGGCAATAATAAAACAGAAAAAAATCAAAGTGCTCGTAAAAAATGTCAACTCTTTTTGTAAAATATTAGATGGAAATCTAAGAAGGAAACTTGCTAGTTTTGGATTTGGAGTGGTGGAACAAGAGATATGGATTTTGGAGGCACATTTAAATGCTAAAAATCACATTTAAATATTTTCGATGAAGAAAGGTTGGTTGGATTTGAATGGAAGTTACACCATTAAATATGTAGCAATATTTTGGGATTTTAGAAATTGGAATTAATCCATTTGGACAAATCTTGTGTCTGTGGAATTTTGGAAAGAGTGATGAAAAGAAAAAAGAAAGGGAGCCTTTGTGCTGCTGGGGCGGAAACAGCCTTGAGGCAGCGGCCCAGCCAATGAGCTTGGCCCAGCCGACCAGTAGCCTTGTAGGCCTGAGTTTTAAACGCGTGGTGAAGCCCATTTGCCGATGGGAGAGAGGGGCGAGAGGTGAGGATGAGGCGGGGCCCTTTGTCATCTCATTTCTCAGCGACGGAGGGCAGCGTGCTCACCGGCGGCGATCGCGAGGGCTGCAATGGTCGAGCTGATAGCATGGCTGGACTCCTCGTCGTGTCGCCGTTCGAATTAGTCTGGGAGTTGGTCGCCGGAGCGCCTGGTTCGCGGCGCGACGAGGTCCAGGCGGAGGTGCCGGGAGGTGGTGACTCCGGCCGTTCCAGTAGCTCTGAGAGAGAAAAGGAGGAAATGATCGGTGAGGTGAGGAGTCGGATCGAGAGAAGAGGCGGAGGGGGCTGTACCCGGATCGGCAGCGACCAGTGGCGGAGCTCGAGCTCGATCTCGAGCTCGGAAGCTCTGGAGAGGGGTGAGTGGTGCGAGGGAAGCTTTGGGGTGTGAGAGAGAGTGGTGGCTAGAGGAGGGCTCGGGAGGCCTTTTTATAGGAGAAGCGGTGAGGTCCCGTAGACCCGTCTTGGGAGAGCCTCTGCTACGTCGCCACGAGGGCTCGGGAGGAGCTGGCGTCGTGTCTAGGGCGTTCGTGGGCGTCGACTATGCCTAGGGAAGAAGAGAGAAGGAGTGGGGAGGGTCGAGGGGTGCTGGCGTGTGAGCAGCGCCATTGGCCTTCAGGCGACTCTGTTTGATAGCCTTGGGCTTGGGAGGAGGAGAGAGAGAGGGGACAGCGCCGTGGCGTGTTGCAGACGTCGGCGTGTCGGTTGGCGTGAGGGAGGGCGAGGTGGCCGGAGCCGTTTAGGCGGACAGCTGACTCTGATCTTGAGGCGCATGTAGCGCTCGAGTCGCCAAATGGCTGCCATGGCATTGTTTATGCCACAGGGAGCGACCAACCATGTCCGATAGCTCAAGGGAGGAGTAAAGAAAAGGGAGGGGCATTGGATACCCTGGTAAGCCGATGGAGTGAGGAGGAAGAAGAAGAAAGGTGAAAAGGGCTGACCAGAGAGGGAAAGAGGGATTTTACCCATTCAATAAGTGAGCTATGGACTTGCCCTTGTTACAGGAGGTGAAAGAGGTCTAGGGGAGCTGTGGTAAAATTTAGAGCTCACCAAGAATAGTGGAAGGGGTTAAAACAGTGGTTTTTGCAAAATGTCAGATGGTGTTTGATGCTTGTTTGGTTGAGCAAATGGACTCCAAATGCCATGAGACTCCACAGGGTGAAATGACTCATATAAATATGGCCTTCCACCAATTTGGAGATTATTTGGGCAAAGTTGCCAATGCAACTTTTGTAAACCCTAGAAATGGGCAGAAATAGACTTGAGTAGATCTAGTTGAGCATAACACTTCTCCTTGATGCACCACTTTGTGTAGTGGCCTCATTTGGTCATGTGAACATGCTCACAAAAGTTGGGGTCAAGGGGAGAAAGTTGGTAGTACAAAGTTGCTCAAATTTGATTCTGGCCAGAGAGAGTTTTGGGGCCTTTTGGTGAACCAGAATGACTTTAATTGACATGAGGCTTTGCAAGGTGATCACAATATGCATTTGTGACTTGCTGGATTTTTCTTGGATTTTTGTGAAAATACTTCCTGTAGAAATATTTCAAATCCTTGAAATGGGCAGAAATGGTTTTGGGAGGTTTTGTCCAAGATTTTGATCATAACCATATGTTGAAACTCTTATATATGGTAAATATATGTCCACTGAGTTTCCCTGATTTTTGTCAAATATTTTTGAAATAATAAAATAATTTTTCCCTATTAAAGACCATTTCTGGCCTTAAGAAAAAGCTTTCAAATAAAATAGAAAAATAGCTTTTAAAATTATATTTTTGTGGTTTCTGGGTATCCTATATCTAATAGGTTTCAAATATACATTTTGAAAGATTTTCACACCTCAAATCAAGTACTTGCAATGCAAATCTTAATTCAAGGGTTTTGGAAAGCTAATTTTAGAAAATGCTTTTTGGCCAAATTATTTTTGTAAGAAAATACTATATTACTCTATACACATGGCATGATCATTGGACAGAAGTTTGGGGTAAGGAGAGGAAGTATAGAAGGTGAAGTAGTTGACTATTAAGAGCACTTGAAAAACCACAGAGAGAAAACCAACTCCAAATAAAAGCCAAATAAAGCAAAAGTTTTTGTTGGTCCAAATTTTCATGCTTTATTAATGCAAATGAAATGTTACAAAATGCAGGGTGTGACACTAATCCTTGCAGGACATAAAGTGCATGGCGAGGCCTCGGCCTTGGGGGGTGAAGGCCGCTACAAGCCTCCCCAGGTTAAGTAACTCCTGCGCACGGGCACGCGGCACGGAAACATAGCACACAACATGACAATAAACAGTAACAGTTCAACATGCCCCCGCGGGGCCCTACTCTACTTCCTCTTTTTGTGCAGGAAAGGAAGAAAGGCGAAACAGGCATGACTAGCTCGGCACCAGCTCACGACGAGGGCCCGTACTGCCTCCGGAGCTCGGTCAGATTCCCTCCTCTCACTTCACTGGGGCGCGACAGCGGACCGACCCGCTACCTTCCCCCAGGCGGGCGCGACGACGCTGAGGCTGGTCGCGACCCCCACTTGAGGAGCTGCTGTCTGAAGGAGAGTCACCAAAGCTTGGCGAGCCCCGGTTGCCGCTGCCCACGCGCCTGCCGCCATCTCCGTCCCGATCAATGCCAAGGCTGGGTGCCCTGCTGCGGTTATCGTCTTCGGGGCAGCACCCGGCACGGCGAACGTCTTCCCCGAACACTCTCACGTAGAGGGTGGCGTCGCCATCGAACCTGAAGAGCAGGGTGCACCGCCGGCTCCGGCCATCTGTGAGCAAAGTTTGCCGGCCGGTCGTGAACAAACCGCCCGGTGGCGAAACCTCAATGAAGCCAGGAGGCCCTGCTGCAACAGCCGTCCGCCTGAAGCCAGAGGCCGCCCGGAGCGCTGGCCGGAAGTTCACCTACGAAGAAGGGAGGAAGCTGGAGCCAAGTGCTGGTCGGGTCCGCCGACCACACAACAAACTCCGGCAGCACTTCCGCCGAGCGGAAGCACGGCCTCGGGGGTCGCGCAGCCACGGCGTGCCTCCCATCGATGACTGGGAGCTCATCGCCGCGCAAAGAGCCGCCTCCACGACCGCGGGAAGCCGCCACGGGGGACGCAGGGTGCTTGCGGGGACGGCCCCGGACGCGCTTGGTCGGAGGAGAGTCAGGCCCTTCCTGGCGAGCCTTTCCCTTCTCTGCGGCCGAGAACCTCTTCGGCGGAGCCATGGGGATAGCGAGCAGCCGGGGTAAATAAGAAGAGGAGTAGCAGGGGGAGACGAACTGGGATGGCTTGTGCCTTTCCGTACTTATAGCCGGAGGAGGCCAACCGTCGGCCTCCACGATCGCAGGTAATCATGACCCATTTCTGCATGCAGGGACTTGTAAAGTCGTGCGATTGCCGAGGTGTCGTGGGGAAGCAGAGGCGCCCACGTCCAATCAACCGCCACCTTGGCGCCCAAGGCCTTGAGCTGTTGGGAGCCCAGCAGTGCCGCACTGCCCCTTAGCTTCTCTGCTAAGCCAAGTCCGGCACGCCTTGGGCGGGGGCTCTGTCGGCGCTCTGGAGCAGGGGTCCCGGACTTGCCTACTGCGGCTGCTGGCGTGGCCCAAGTGGGGGCCCAATGCAGCCCAGCTTCATCAGCTCAAGCTCAAGACCCTCGCAAGGAGCCAGGCCTCACGGGGCGGACGACAGGAAGCTTCCTCAGAAGCAGCCTCCTCTGGCAGGCTCGCGAGGAGGCGGAGAGATCAAGGCAGTGTACCTCTCGAGGAGCCAGTGACGCATTCCATGACGATCAAAGGCCAGGCGGGCGCCGGCCTGCGCAGTGTCCTTGTTTCCCTTTTGGTGTAAAGGGGGCAAGCACATGCCAAGGCATCAGGAAAAGGTTACCGTTTCGGTGCAATAAGACCAAGACCAGTAGAATGGCAGGATGGAGGTCGTCGTGGAGCCCAGGGCGGCGTCATCGTCAGGGCCTTTGGCAGCCGAAGACCGACTTTAGTCAGGATAAGTGTACCAGATGTTCCCCTTCAAAATGGCCAATTGTTGGCGCCCTTCCCGCTCATTATTTGGGGAGAGGCCCAGGGCCTCGCTCTATAAATAGGACTAGTCACCACGGGGCAGAGGCACCGAGAAACAGATCGCCAGAGAGAGAGAGAGAGAGAGAAGCGACTAACCTCACCCAAGCAGTTCATCGCACCAGCTCAAGAACAGCCCCTCGCGAGGTTGTTCTCCCTTTGTACTGTTACCATCAGCCCCTGAGGCAATCCACCACACCACACACTGGAGTAGGGTATTACACCACAATGGTGGCCTGAACCAGTATAAATCTCGTGTCCTTTGTGTGTTCATCCTTCTTGCTTAGATCTTTGTGAGACTTGAGACGCGAGCTGGTAGGGGAGAGATTTCCGTGCGCACCCCAGTGTTCAAACCTCAAGGGTCTGCCGGAGCCCGAAGTCCAAGAGTGTGCACTTATGCGTTAGATAGAGAAATATATAGCATGTGTGTGAGAACGGGCCGAGGCATAGTGCATCTACGTGTAAAAGGCGGTTCTACACACTAAATTAGAGTATAAATGGCATTATTATTTTTGGATGAGATCATAGTTTTTGCAATTTGCGTATGAACGAACATCGGTCTGTCAGACACCCATACTCTATTGAATTCTATCATCTGCATGTGTTTATGTCATATTATCAATCCATAGAGTGAGAGTGGTTTGAAATCCAGGAAATGCATTGCTTTTGCACTTCATATATAAACATTAATTAGTGCACTCCATGTTGTTAGTGTGAAGCACTTTATACATTTGTCACTTACATGGATACATTCCAAATAGCTATCTACGAAATAAAATACATGTTCAATTCAACATAAGGGGGCTTTCGAATATTCGAATTCATAGGAAGTGCATTCATCTATTTGAATCCGAGATAATGACATTTGTAAATCTGATCTAAAAGGGGGCATCAATCATTGTTGTGTGTTTGAACATGCTAGATATTCATACGCATGTCTAACTATTTTTTTTGCAACCAAGGAGATTATATTTGGAAGCATGCATGAACTGAGGTAAGATGCTTATTTTTTTAATATATACTCGTGTATAATGTATATTCAAATGTACCCCCTGTCGGTGTCAAAACCGGCGGATCTCGGGTAGGGGGTCTTGAACTGTGCGTCTAAGGCTAATGGTAAAAGGAGGCAGGGGGCACGATGTTTACCCAGGTTCGGGCCCTCTCTATGGAGGTAATACCCTACTTCCTGCTTGATTGATCTTGATGATATGAGTATTACAAGAGTTGATCTACCACGAGATCCTGAGGCTAAACCCTAGAAGCTAGCCTATGATTATGATTGTTGTCGTCCTCTGGACTAAACCCTCGGTTTGTATAGACACGGAGGGGCTAGGATTACAGTCGATTCGTGAAGGAAATCTACATATCCGAATCACCAAGCTTGCCTTCCACGCATAGGAGAGTCCCACCCGGACACGGGACGAAGTCTTCAATCTTGTATCTTCATAGTCCAATAGTCCGGCATAAGCATATAGTCTGGCTGTCTGAGGACCCCCTAATCCAGGACTCCCTCACCCCCTCCATTCCAAAATAATCGTAGTTTTAGGATTTTCTAGAGTCAAGATTTGTGATGACAAATCCTGAATGTTCAATTCAAGAGAACCAAAAACATTAATGCTTCTGCTCCCAAATATTGAACAAAGCACCAAATAAGTCTCTGGTCACCCGAAACTACGCAGACTAATGTTTGGTGGTAGGAAATTACTATCCTAACTCTGGCCCGTGTAGCCTATCGGCCCAATGTCCAAAGGTCTAAACCGGGGTAGGTTTGTAAGTTCACCAAGACACCAATCTCAACCGCCTCCGAGAAGCATTCATACGCCGTGGGCGCCAAAACACCCATGCGCTCGGCCAAAATCTATTCCCCCACCATTTGGGACACCTGAGATTACTGTCCTACCCCTGACCCGCAATATGTCTGAAATTTTAGATGGGGGCAAAGTTTGTAACTTTCCTCAAATTTCAAACAAGCGCGTCCAAACCCGAAACATTGTTCCCCCTTAGTTCCCCCTCCCTTCGTTTCCCCATTTCATATTTCATGGGCGCCAAAACGCCATCTGCACCTGCTGTGAAACCCGAGCCTCCTCCGTCCTCCACCTCATCGCACCTCCGAAACATGAGCTAGTACCCCGACGTTGTTGTCCAACGCAACCGCAACCGCAATGCCCTCAAGGACTTAGCAGCTCAAGCCGAGGCAGAGCTGCCTACACGACACTGACGCCGACGTGTGCTGTGCCAGAACCACTTCGACCACACCGTCCTGCGCCTCACCACTGATGCTCCACTATCGCAACCGTCCACTACACCGGAGCTGTTCCCGTACGTTTGTTGTTCGCCGCCTCGGATCTGGTTCCCCGCCGCCAACAGACGGCCACCGCACCACGCTCAACAACTTGGCCATGGGTTCGTCCAAGGCTCCACCGTCCTCCACAACTTCCAGTTTCCAGCGAACCACAAGAAGATCATTGGAAAAATAGAAGGAGGACACAGCACTGCTAGCAGAAAGAGGTACTCCTCTTCCCTTATTCATGCAAATCTTATGTCTCTACTCACACCGTATTCATCGCACAAAAGAAACTAGTTGAGCGCTTCTTACTGCATCTTCTCCATGATACTAAATGCACAAGGTTTCCTCCCATTTACTATTTCACCTTGGTTAGAGGTCAGTAGCCTGCCTGGATTTCAATTCAGGGTCAGTTGATTCACAGTTAAAAGAAGCAGCACCCGCTTAGGCGTGCGGAGCACCTAGTCCGCCTATTCGCCAGGGAAGTGGCGCATCAGTGTCTATCATAGGGGTGTGGGGCGCAGGAGCTGCTTGCGCCTTATCTGGAGGTCGGCGGGGCTTGAAGGGGTGGCCAGGGGTGGTGCCAAGCACGGCGATGTGGTGAGATCGAGGGGAGGGCGGCAGGGGACTGTGTTGGTGGTCGCTGGCGTTTGGAGAAAGATCATCAACACTGACTGGCTGGAGGTAGATGAAGGCGATCTGTCAGTTCTTTGTACATCGACGGTCTTGAGAAAAATGGGTGACCTATTTGTTTTCGATCATTGTTATTTTCATAGGACCACACCTTGTGGTGTGCTGGAGGAGCATCTGCATTTCCCAGCCATCCCTATGCTCATATTTCGAAATCCTAGAATCTAGTAATCTCGTGTGCCATGCATGTTGTAGAGCTATCATATGTCTCCCGTCATTTATTTCTCACCGACCTGCTATCTGCTACTTTTACACTATACTACTTGTGCGCACACTTCACCCATACTCACACTATTTTTTTATGCATGGGTATTTCAGAATCTGACGCAGTGTTGATGAATACGCAAAAGAAAAGACAGAAGTCGCTCCGGTGTAATTCGAAGATAAGCACTAAGTGTTTCAGCGCTCTAAAGGATGTCGTGTCAGTAGATGGAGACAGTAAACGTAGCTCTGAAGTTGATGATCTCAATTGCCACACACAACCATCATAGGCGCTTGCTTTAACTTCGCGCTGTCAAATGTGGTTGCATGTTGCATACGGTGTCTAGCTTGTATTGCTTCCAATTTGGTTAAATTGCATCTGCTTACTTTACACATTATACCTTTGATAATGACATGCCTTCCTATTTTTGATACATACTACATATGTCTATTAACCATGTTCGCACATCAAACAAATGCTCTTTTGTATCCCTCATCAATCACTTATGATGACATAGTCACCCCAGTGGGTTAGTGTGAGATGCGCTACTCGTTTAAAGAGCGCAAGGTCATCTTCCCCACATGATTCTCAAGAAACAGCAAGGTTAAAGTTGATGACCGCAATTCCCCTACACCACCATCGAAGGTTCTTTCTCTTACTTGGCAATGTGATATGTGGTTGCATGTTGCATATGGTGTCTACCTTGTAATGCTTCTAACTAGGGTAAATTGTATCTGCTTAGTTAACACATTATACCTGTGAATATGACATGCCTTCCTATTTTTGGTACATACTACGTCTTTCTATTAACCATGTTCTTACATCATACTACTTTTCTTGTGTATCCCTCATCAACCACTTCTGACGAGACACCTTCAAATTGATAGTGTAATATTGGTTGCATCTTGCATATCATTTCAAACATGTATTTCCTCTAATTTGCTGAAGTGTCACTTATAGTGAGACACATCTAACTTCGTAGAGTGTCTAGATTGCATTGCTTCCAATTTGTTGAAATGCCTTCAGCTTAGCGTTTTTCGTGCATATTCCATCCTCCTACAACGTGGTTGCCTTACATAAAAGTTATGTTCGTCAGTATCCTGCATCAACGAATTTGGAAGTGTGAATTTATTTCATTTTTCTTATGTGTTTACTTGACAAGGAAAAATCTAAAAGGATGAAGGCACGGAATGATGGTGGTCCTCTGGAGCAACCGAAATAGAAGATCTCTGCAGATTCTCCTGCTACTCCTACAGAGGGAGTCCTGGACTAGGGGGTGTCCGGACAGCCGGACTATCAATATCCGCCGGACTCCCAGACTACGAAGATAGAAGATTGAAGACTCCGGCTCGTGTTCGGATGGTACTTTCCTTGGTGTGGAAGGCAAGCTTGGCAATATGGATATGTAGATCTCCTACCATTGTAACCGACTCTGTGTAACCCTAGCCCTCTCCGGTGTCTATATAAACCGGAGGGCCTTAGTCCATAGGACGAACATACATCTCAACAATCATACCATAGGCTAGCTTCTAGGGTTTATCCTCCTTGATCTCGTGGTAGATCTACTCTTGTACTACCCATATCATCAATATTAATCAAGCGGGGCGTGAGGTTTTACCTCAATCGAGAGGGCCGAACACAGGTAAAAACATTGTGTCCCTCGTCTCTTGTTACCATCCGCCTAGGCGCTTGCAGTTCGGGACCCCCTCTTGTCAAAACCGGCGGATCTCGGGTAGGGGTCCCGAGCTGTGCGTCTAGGCGGATGGTAACAAGAGGCGAGGACACAATGTTTTTACAGTTGGGCCTCTCGATGGAGGTAAAACCCTCGTCTGGTCTGACTCCTCGAGTCTGGCAGTCTTGAGAAACTCCTCAATCCTAATGCCTTTGTTGTCTTAATTCTTAATCTCCAACTTTGCCATTTATTCTTTCATCATCTTCCGGAGCTCCACCAAAAATCCCAACATTTTTGGAAACCTCTAATTCCTAGTCCTTGCTCAAACCTTTTGAATTAAATTCAAATGACTTTGAATTTAATTCCTGCAATCTTGCCACTCCTATTTTTCATGGACCGTGCACATTTTTGTGAGTCCGGGAAAATTATCCCCATGTGCAAAGAACCCTCTCTCCTTTTTCTTCTCTCTAATATTTTTCTGCTAGAAAATTAGAGGGAGAGAGAAGAGAGCCAGCCCAGCCGACCTCTTAGGCCGACCAACTAAGCCGGCCCAAGGCGCAGCCGCGCCCCGCTGTTAACCCTAGCGATTCCCCCAGTGCTCGATCCCCATCCCTCTCGTTCCCTCGCCACGCCGCCGACGCGACTTGCCTTGCGATCGAGCCAGGGAGAGGAGCTCCCTTCTGCTCGCACTCTCCTGGCCAGCCGTGTCCCTCCATGGCGCTGCCCTTGCTGCTCTATCCAGCGTCCCTCGCCTGTTCCCCTTCATCTCCAGCGCACCCCATCGCCGAGTCGCCGGACCTTGCCGCCTCGCCATCCGGTCCTGTCCCTCCTCTGCCTCGCCTCCTCCCGCGCAGCGCGCCCGATTCCCATGGACGCCGTCGCTCGTCTCCACCACACGCGTGCCTCGCGCTGGGCCTCCCTCTCTTCTTCACAAGAACAAGCAGAAGCCTTCCATGGCGGCCGATGGACCTAGCCATGGTCGCTTCCCCTCCCTCGGCAGCTCACCTCTCCTCCAACTCGCGTCGCTCCGCCCCGTGTTGACTTCGCCGGCATCACCCCCTGCCCAAGCTGTCCCTGAGCTCCTCCTCCTTGCTGCTTCACCTGTTGCCTCCCATGGAGCTCCGCCGCTGGGGCTGTCCTCGCCTGTGTCGCTGCCTTCCCTCGCGCTGCTGCTCCTCTGCTTCATCCTCCACCGCCCGCAGTGCGCGTGACCGAGCTGCCCCTGCCTTGTTCGACCACCGGAACCGCGCCAAGTCATTGCCTCTTTGCCAAGGCCATCACCGAGTTACCCCAGGACCCGTGGAGTCATGCACGGGAAAACCAAGTCTGAAGACTACTGTGACCGTGTATCTTGCCAAGTACCACTACCGTTCCTCAAGACCGCCAAGTTCGACTACACGGTGATGCACCAAGTACCCCCTCAGATCGTCAAGTTCGACTACACGGAGCTGCCAAGTACCACTACGATTGCCGTGTGCATCTGCGGATCGCCAAGTACCCCTTCGGATCGCCAAGTTCATCTATGGAGCGTGTCGTCTTCAATGGTGTACCACTACCGGCCTTGTGTCACGACTACTTCCACGACGTCCGTGAGCGCCTACTTCCTCTACACCGCTCCGAACTCGACCCGCCCCGAAAATGCACGCTTCAAAGGTATAATCCCGAGATGACCGCCCATGGACCGAATGCATGTGTTGTATGAGATGCACCCTATGTTTGCACCGTGCCCGTTTGCTTCATGCACGTTCCTCCTCGCTCGCCATGCCGATGACCCGTGGGAACCCGGTAGCAGGATCACCCACCATCTCTAGCATGTTCCGCACATCCATACGCTTCCTTTTGCACGGTATCTCCATGAGCTACGGAACCGATATGTTGCCGTGGCATCATTTTCGGATTCGTTGCCGTGGCACCTTTCTTCCACCACGGTGATAAATGCTTCATAACATGCTTATGTCAACATTTTCATAAAATTGCATATAACTTGTATATGTCATCCGCATCATGATAACAACATTTAAAATGTTTAAACTTGTTGTTGCATTAAATTGCTAAATGCATATGGGGATTTTCGGAATTGTCGTTTGTTGCTTTCGGCCTCATTTAAACTTGCCTAAATAGTTAGTTTATTTATGCTTCACCTCTTGCCATGTTTAACAACACTTAATATTGTTTGGTAGCATAACCGAGAGAAAACTAAATAATTGATGTGGTGTTCCGTCAACATGCACCTCGTTGCATATTGAGCTCCACTTAACTTGTAGTATTGTTTGTTGCACTTTGCCATGCCATGCCTCATTAAACCAGACATGCATCATACTTGATTGTGCTTCATGCCATGTTTATGTGATGGTTGTTTACTATGTTATTTGTTTCTTTCTGGGTTGCTTCTCTCGTTAGCTTCGGTTTTGTTCCGGAGTTGTGAGGATCCGTTCGACTTTGTCCGTTTGTCTTCTTCTTGGACTCATTCTTCTTCCTAGCGGGATCTAAGGCAAGATGACCATACCCTCAAAATCACTACTATCTTTGCTATGCTAGTTTTCTCGCTCTTTTGCTATGCCAATGCTACGATGCCTACCATTTGCTTGTCAGCCTCCCAAATTGCCATGTCAAACCTCTAACCCACCATGTCCTAGCAAACCGTTGATTGGCTATGTTATCGCTTTGCTCAGCCCCTCTTATAGCGTTGTTAGTTGTAGGTGAAGATTGAAGTTTGTTCCTTGTTGGAACATGGAGATGTTGTTCCTTGTTGGAACATGTTTACTTGTTGGGATATCACAATATATCTTATTTAATTAATGCATCTATATACTTGGTAAAGGGTGGAAGGCTCAGCCTTAGGCCTGGTGTTTTGTTCCACTCTTGCCGCCCTAGTTCCCGTCATATCGGTGTTATGTTCCCGGATTTTGCGTTCCTTACGTGGTTGGGCTATAATGGGAACCCCTTGACAGTTTGCCTTAAGTAAAGCTCCTCCAGCAATGCCCAACATTGGTTTTACCATTTGCACTAACAACCTACCACCTTCCCTTGGGTTTTGCACATTCAAGGGTCATCTTTATTCTAACCCCCCCAGGCCAGTGCTCCTCTGAGTGTTGGTCCGGACTGAGCTGCCTGCGGGGCCACCTCGGGGAAACTTGAGGGTTGGTTTTACTCGTAGCTAGACTCATCTGAGTGTGCCCTAAGAAAGAGATATGTGCAGCTCCTATCGGGATTTGTCGGCACATTCGGGCGGTGTTGCTGGTTTAGTTTTACCCTGTCGAAATGTCTTGATGTGCGGGATACGAGTCGATCGGAGTGTCTCGGGTGGAGGTCTATTCCTTCGTTGACCGTGAGAGCTTGTCATGGGCTAAGTTGGGACACCCCTGTAGGGTATTATCTTTCGAAAGCCGTGCCCGTGGTTATGAGGCAGATGGGAATTTGTTAATGTCGGTTGTAGAAAACCGAAGTTGACCTTAATTAAAATACATCAACTGCGTGTGTAACCGTGATGGTCTCTTCTCGTGAGTCCGGGAAGTGAACACTGTGTTGGAGTTATGTTTGGCGTAAGTAGTTTGGGATCACTTCTTGATGCGCTACTAGCTTCACGACCGTGCCTTGCTTCTCTTCTCGCTCTCTTTTTGCGATTGTAGCCACCATATATGCTAGTAAACTTGCTGCAGCTCCACCTCATTACTCCATCCTTCCTATAAGCTTAAATAGTCTTGATCTCGGGGTGCGAGATTGCTGAAATCCCGTGGCTCACGAGATACTTCAAAACCAGTTTGCGAGTGCCTATGTTCTTGGCGGTGATGCAACCAAGCTCAAGGAGGAGCTCGATGAAGATCTTGCCCTTTGTGTTGTTTCGTTCTAGTTGATCAGTAGTGGAGCCCGGTTGGGGTCGATCGGGGACCTTTGTCCCATTTGGGGTTCTTCTTTTATTCTGGTTCCGTAGTTGGACCTTGATTGTATCTGGATGATGTAATGCTTTATTCATGTAATTGTGTGAAGTGGCGATTGTAAGCCAACTATGTAAATCTTTCCCTTATGTATTACATGGGTTGTGTGAAGATTACCTCACTTGCGACATTGCATTCAATTCGGTTATGCCTCAAAGTCGTGCTTCGACATGTGGGAGATATAGCCGCATCGAGGGCGTTACATCACGCGAGGTAGGTAACAGAGGCGCGTGGCGTGGGAGAGCATTATGGCGAGGGCCCGATCTTCTCAAATTGGTGGAGGAGGACAGACATTTACTTGTCGTGGAATCAGCCCCTAGCCCCCTGCTCGCCTATAAAAGGATGAGTGGGGGAGGAGTGGAGGCATTCATCCATATCCCTTTCCTCCTCCGTCTTGCTCCGTCTTGAGTATGGTGGAAGGGAGAACCCGGGGTCGGGCCCCAGGCTCTAGCTCAGAACCTCCCTTGGATCTGAGTAGGGTACTCGGGCGATGCGGCGATAGCACCAGAGGTGATGACTCCAGCGTGCTCGTCGCTGGGTCGCCCGTAGCCTTGATTCTAGTGGGAGGGGATGTGGATGACACCATGCCAAGGCCCGCATCAGGCACGAGGTGTGGTAGTCGGTCGCTCCTCATTCTTCGTTCATGTATGATGCTAAGGAAGAGCCCTGGGGGAGGTCCGTCATCGACGAAGGTGGATCTAACTCCTCCTGGGTGTTATCCTCTAGTCGTGGAGGAGGGCTTCTTGTTCCCATACACGTCTTCGGAACATGTGGTGGTTTCTGACATCAGGGTCGTTGGGGATGACCATGCTCTCTGTGCGGTGAACCAGAGAGCATGGTGTCTCGTGCAGCTGCCGAGCTGAGGCCTTCGGTTGTAGTTATGCGGACGGTGGCGGCAACCCTCAACATGTCAAGAATAGGGCGACCATTCCAACGAGTCATGTTTGCCGGTGACTCCGTGTCCTCCATCTGGTCCTCCGGAAGTGTCACCGTTAGCGCCTGCCCTCCGGTTTCTTCCTCCTTGCTGAGAAGCGGTGCCACTCCGATCCTGGGAAGGCGCTGAATCCCAACTGGGTCTGCCATCGGCCTCCTCGACCTCTTCCTGAAGGAGATGGACAGGGGCAAAGGCATAACGGGGCACTTATCTTTTTTTAATCTTAATCCTCTAGGCATTTGCCAAATTTTATTTCAAGTAATGTTGTCGCGGCCGGATGGGTGGCGCGGCACCTATGGGGCCGGGGCCCCTTCGTGTGTTGATGCAGGCGGAGGTTGCGGAGAGCAGATCGAGCGATGCACGCGGGATTTTACCCAGCCGGACGCGATGGTCGCGTAAACCCTCTTGCTGCATTGTGTTGTATTTGATCTTGCTCCCGAATGCGAGCAAATGGTGGAGTGGTGTGTGAAAACCTTGCGAGGGTAGCCAGTGGTGAACCCCTTCAAGGTGAGTAGCCAGTGGTCGAACCCCTCTCGTTGTGCATGGGCCTCCTTTTATAGGGCAAGGGTCACCGACGGTGTCAGCGTGAGGTAGAGGGTAAAACGTAAAAGAGGTGGTAGTTGGAGCAGTCGGAGAACGGTGCAGCTCTGATGCTTTCTACCTACTTTTGACAGAGGGGACAAGGGCATTAAATGCCGTCGCCGTCGCCCAAAAGCTCCCGCCATCGCGTCTTCTTCGCCACGGGCGCGGCCACCACCGTGGAGTGCCACCGCATTCCTCATGCAGCACGGCCACCCGCCACGCGTCTCGGAGAAAATTTGGAGGCGGCGCAGGCAGATGAGCTGGAGTGCGGCACGTAGCATAGCTCTCCCGGCAAGCACCTTGCGGGGCCTTGATCTTGCGGACCGGGGCTTGTCGGGCTCTGTGACTTGCCGCTCCCGGGTCCTCGCCGGGGGGCGCAGGCGCCGAGGCGTGACTTCTGTGATGCGATCTTCTGGTCTTCCCGACGAGCTCCTCTCGTCGGGGATCTGCAGGAGTAATGTAGTCTTGAGCCTGGAATGGCCTTCCGGCAAGCTCCTCTTGCCGGGTCTTGAGTTTCTATCTTATATACTTTGTTCTTGAGCGGCTTGGCGTGGGCGGGATGGTCTCCGCAAGCGTTTGATGGATCTAGCTGCGGGGGCTGGGGCTGCCCGTGCACAAGTTGGGGTCTTGAGGTACCCCTACCTTAGTACACCGACAGAGCCCCGGCTGGGCCATACAGTGCGGCGCTGTTGGGCCAGGCCCAAGACAAAGTCTGCATCGGCGCTGAAGCCCATGGCCCGTCGAATCTGCTTGCTGCATCTGTCGTCTCTCCTCCCATAGCAACGCACGCGTCGATTGCGGCGTCGTGGGAGAAGTGGGCGCATGCAGCCTTTAAGGCACCCGCCCGTGATCGTGGCGCGAGCGGGTCGCCGCTGTCGCTCCGGCTCCGCTTTTTTAGCCACGCTGCCCTCATGCATGGGGGTCGTGGGCGGCGGGGAGACCGAGCCGTCACGGGCGGAGAGGGCGAGTCGGCCCGCTCCTCGCCTTCGCTTCTGATTGGTTGGCGGGCGGTTGAGCCCCCACCTCGCCTCTTTAAATAGGGCGGAAGGGGTGCACTGTGACCACACTCATCCATCTCTCCTTCGCCTTCGTCTTACATTCTTCTTGCCGCCATGGAAGGAGGGAACCCCGGCTCTTCAGCGGTGGCGGCGGGTTGCTTCTAGGCAGCGCGCGCTCCTCAGCTTCGCCCGTGGCGGTGGAGCCGCCACGAGAGGGAGAGGGAGGCGTGGCGCTGATCGAGGCCGAGGGCGTGGCCGAGGCGGTCGAGGAGAGGCGGTCGTGGTGAGGAGCCTCCCCGTCTCCTCCGCGCGTCTCGACCACGGCGCGGTCCACACCGGAGATGACCCCAGGAGTTCTTCATCAAGCTTCGTCGAGCGCCTCGTCGTCGCCGGTTGCCGGCCCGTTCGCGGGCGCAATGGGGCCGGATCCGCCCGATGTGATGGAGCTACGCGCGAGGCTGCGGGATCAGCGGCACTTTCGGGTGAGTGTCGTGTCCCCAGCCCGGCGTGATGTTCTTCGACCGAGGGTGGAAGGCGTTCGCCGGATCCATAGCTTGACGGCGGGGTTCACCTCCATTTCAAGTTATTGGATGGTGACCTCCTCGCCCGTCAAGGTCTTGGCGACTACGGAACCCGGGCGCGCTGCTGTGTGGACAGCTCCTCGGATAGCGAAGGCTCCTCCTCGAGCGGAAGTGACGAGGAGGAGAGCGACAGCGGCGACGAGGGGGATGGCGGGCCCGACTAGGCGTCGGACACCGCTGCCTCGCGCGCCACCGGCAACCCCATCTTCCGGGTTGCCGGGCTCCTGAACTCCCCGGGGCCGCCTCCTTGGCGGCTGGCGTAGGGAGGCAGCAGAAGAGGAAGAGGGGGAGTGGCGGCAATGCCGTTACGTCGCAGCACGAGAGCGAGTAGCCCTCGAGAGCGTGCTGACGTCCCACTACCCCGTCTTCAAGCTCGCCTCCGACGCCTGACTCCGCCAAGCTCTGGGCGGCTCCGGGTGTTCTCTTGGGGTCTTCGGCGCCTGTGGCTCTCGGCGGGCTTGAGGGGCTTGCTGCTGCCCTCCGGGCATGCGTTCCCCATGCCCGTCTCCTTGCGCAGCTCTGCGGCACAAGGCGTCACCGCCACGCTCCCTAGGCTCCTTCGCCCTTCCCGACAAGCTCCTCTTGCAGGGTCTCCTCTCCGGCAAGCTTATCTCGCCGGGGCTCCTTGACCTACCTCCCGAACTCCCGAACAGAGAAACAGGAGAGGGATCACGGGCACCTTATCTTTTCAAATTGTAAGCCCTCGGGCAATTAGCTGCATTTAAAAACTTGTAATCCTCTCTATCATGTTTTTCATCCTCTATGGACTTGTACTAAATTGGATGTTTTTAATGAAAAAGGGGGGGGGAATGCTTGCCAGACCGAGTCTTTTACTTGACTGCGTGCCTTGTGTGTTCTTACGCTATCGGGGAGCTTGCCGGGGCGAACACGCTTAGCAACTGCGGGACAGCCCGCTGGTGGTGCCACTTCCGGCAAGCAACCTTGTCGGGCGATTCGACGCCTATCTTGAAAGCAAGCTCGGAAGCAAGATAGGTGCAGCGCACACTTGGGCTTGTTGAGCGGACTCGAAACAAACCAAATGCGCGAATCGGGTCACGACTCGGTTCCTCCACGTACGGGTTTTTTTAAGACACGGTCGTTCAAAGACGCAGTCCCGCATCTCCCGGTCCATGAGAGGATGCACGATGAGGGATGAAAAACTTATCTGAAATTGCAGCCCCCGGCGACACTAGCTTGCCGGAGACGAGTCTCGATGCTCGCAGCTCCCAGCGAGGCCGGCCCGCCGAAGAAGAACCTTGGCATCCGCAGCCCCCGGCGACCCTGACTCGCTGGGCCCCAGGCGCGGGCGCGATCTTTTGGTTCCTTCTTGTTGCTGCAATTTTAGTCATGAAAATAGCTGAGGTAGATATGCAATTGCTCAACGCACATGTATGTGCATGTATATATAAATCTTGGCTAAGCAACGTGATGCCGGGTTTTGTCCTTCGTATGTTTGTACTCTACGCTCTTGGGGAGCTTGCCGGGGCGAACACGCTTGCCGCGGGACAGCCCGCTGGTGGTGTCGCTTCCGGCAAGCAACCTTGTCGGGCCAGTTGCGACGCTTAACTTGCTGAGCGTGGCTCGGAAGCAAGATAAGGGTGCTGCAGCACACTTGTGTTTGTTGAGCGGACTCGGAAACAAAACAAATGCATGGCGAATCGGCCCACGACTTGGCTCCTCTTGCGCCCAAGTCTCTCATACGGACGACATTTCACGGCATGACTCGCCACGTCATACCCCCTGCCCTACATCCTTTGTGTGTTCTCACCCTACGCTTCTAGGTAACTTGCCGGTGCTCAACACGCTTGCTGAGTGCGGAACGTCAGCAGCCCGCTTGGCTGGTGTCGCCTCCGAAACAACCTTGCCGTGTCCGCCGCGACGCACTTATCTTCTTGAGCAGGCTAGAACGAAACGAGGCCTTGTTGGTCGCGGCTTACTCTTAACTTCGTTGGCGTGTTGAGCGAAGTAAGGTGCGACCATCCACAAGCGAGCTCCTCCGCGCGCCAGGTTTCGCGCACAAAGGGCGAATCTTGCGAGGGGTATAACATATAAAAGTATGAAATTAAAGAGCGCTCTGCACAAAACTCGGCGACTTAGCTTTTCTTTTCTTTGTGCTCGCTGGTGGGGCTCAATGGTGTGTCCACGGCGGCGGCGCTGGCGCTCGGGAGGCGCGCTTTGCGGGACGAGCACCAAAGCTGTCCTCACGGGCTTCTCGCGCTCGAGGAGGTGCGCTTGTCGGATAGAGCACCGAGCCGTCCTTGCGGACTTAGAGCTCGATAAGCGCGTCTTTCGACGACATCGTAACGCTCGAGGATAGGCGCTTGCGGGGCCGAGGGAGGGAGCGGCGGTGCGAGGAGCCGGACACTCGGGGCCCCTAACAATGTTAGGGGAGCGAAACCTGCCTCGACCTCTCGCTTTATTCATGCATGGACAGCAGTCGAGGCGTCCCGCGAACCCCTTGCTCTTGCCCGGTGGCGGATACCACCTTCTCGTGGTATGGCGCCGCCGGGCCGCTTATATGCTTGGAGTGGGCGGATCTACGGAGGTCGAGGCGCGGTCCTCCGTCCTGTCCCTGGATCTGGTGGCACCGCGAGCGCCCTCGCCGGTGTCCACCCTTCCACCGGCGTCTCCCCCGCCGGCCGTTGGTTCCGGTGGCGGCGGGGAAGACGGAGATGGGTCTGCGATCCTCGAAGCTCTCGTCTTCGGGGCCATGACGCAGTTGTCGATGAAGCTGCTGACGAAGCCGGAGAGGTTGATGAAGAGCGCTAGCGCGCGAACGCCGGATCAGGTTCGCACAACCTCGACGCCCCCTACCTGGCGCGCCAGAGATGTCGCGGCCGGATGGGTGGCGCGGCACCTATGGGGCCGGGGCCCCTTCGTGTTCGATGCAGGCGGAGGTTGCGCGAGAGCGGATCGGCGATGCACGCGGGATTTTACCCAGCTTCGGGCCGCGATGGTCGCGTAAAACCCTACTGCTGCATTGTGTTGTATTTGATCTTGCTCCCGAATGCGAGCAAATGGTGGAGTGGTGTGTGAAAACCTTCGCGAGGGTAGCGATGGTGAACCCCTTGGCGTGAGTAGCGATGGTCGAACCCCCTCGTTGTGCATGGGCCTCCTTTTATAGGGCAAGGGTCACCGGCAGTGTCAGCGTGAGTAGAGGGTAAAAGCGTAAAGAGGTGGTAGTTGGAACAGTGCGGGAACAGTGCAGCTACAGTGCTTTCTACCTACTTTTGACAGAGGGGGACAAGGGCATTAAATGCCCGTCGCCGTCGCCCCAAAAGCTCCCGCCATCGCGTCTTCTTTCGCCACGGCGGCGAAGCCACCACCGTGGAGTGCCACCGCATTCCTCATGCAGCACGGCCACCCGCCACGCGTCTCTGGAGAAGGCTGGAGGCGACGCGTGGGCAGATGAGCTGGAGTGCGGGCACGTAGCGTAGCTCTCCCCGGCAAGCACCTTGCCGGGGCCTTGATCTTGCCGGACCCGGGGGCTTGTCGGGCTCTGTGACTTGCCGCTCCCCGGGTCCTCGCCGGGGGGCGCGCGGGGCGCCGAGGCGTGACTTCTGTGATGCGATCTTCTGGTCTTCCCGACGAGCTCCTCTCGCCGGGGATCTGCAGGAGTAATGTAGTCTTGAGCCTGGAATGGCCTTCCCGGCAAGCTCCTCTTGCCGGGGTCTTGAGTTTCTATCTTATATACTTTGTTCTTGAACGGCTTGGCGTGGAGCGGGGATGGTCTCCGGCAAGCGTTTGATGGATCTAGCTGCGGGGAGCTGGGGCTGCCCGTGCACAAGTTGGGGTACTGAGGTACCCCTACCTTAGTACACCGACAAATGTAATCTCTCAAGTCCATGTATGTGTTCTGTAAGGTTGTAATTGTATAATCAGCATATTAATGAAAAATATGAGCCTTGTCAGGAACTCGTGCATGTGTATGTCCATGCAGAGGTGGGATGCCTCTTTAGTTATATAAACGAGTCTTCTCCGGCAGGCTATCCTATCAGTACCGTTTTTCTATTTCTTCTTTTGTTGGGGAGTGGAGTCTACCAGGAAAAAATAAAGGGACCAGCCCTCCCGCCAACCCTTTCTCAGCAAAGGCCACTGCAACCACCTAGGTTGAAGCAACATTCAAGACAAAAAGTGGGAGCACCTAAGCTTTGAAGAGTGGCAAAGCTTTCTCATGCACAAGTTTTAGCTTACACAACACCTATGGACAAGAGGTAGAACTTATCTATTTGGCATGTTGGGGATCACAGTGCTGGTCCATCTTCTCATCTCCTTGTAAAAGCCAAGTTCACAGCAGGAACCTGCAACTTTATGTAGATGAGAAAGATGCAGGATGTGATCCTATCTATATGCATATGCAAATGCTCTTAGAATGCTCATGCATGCATGCAACTTGGTCGGGGGGCCCCCAGTGCATCGTTTATTTTTCTGGTGCATAGGGTCATCGCCCTGGCTTTGTACAAAGGGTTACATGCAGCTGAGGCAAGGCCTGTACAAATGGGTGGCTGCCGGGCAGGGCCCGACAGCCGTGCCTTACGGGTAGAACTTGCGGAGATGCTCAATATTCCATGAGTTTTGCAATTGAATGCCATCTTCGGTCTCCAGACAGACTGCGCCAGGTTTGGTGACTCGTAGTACCCAATAAGGCCTTCCCACTTCGGCGTCAACTTGTTTGTACCCTTGGCCGACTGAACACGCCTAAGGACAAGGTCGCCTTCCTCAAAACACCGGGCATGAACCCTGCGGCTATGATAGTGACACAGGGCTTGCTGATAGCGTGCAGCATACTTAGCAGCCCGGAGACGGTTCTCCTCGAGTAGCGCAGCGTCATCACGCCAATGCAGATCTTGCGCTACTTCATCGTAGGCAAGCACTCGAGGCGACCCGTAAATGAGTTCCATGGGGATAACTGCTTCTGCCCCATAGACCAGGGAAAAGGGAGTTTGCCCGGTAGCTCGATTTGGTGTCATTCTGAGGGACCAAAGGACTACCGGCAGCTCATCGACCCACCGCATGCCTTGCTTCCACAGCGTATCAAAGGTTCTTGTTTTGAGGCCCCGCAGCACTTCAGCATTTGCCCTCTTAGCTTGTCCATTGCTTCTGTGATGTGCGACAAAGGCAAATGGGACCTTGATTCTGAGGGTGCGAACATATTCCATGAAGGCGCGACTTGTGAAATGGGTGTCGTTGTTGGTAATGATCCTTGTCGGAACTCCAAAATGACACGCCAGTTCTTTTAAGAACTTTATAGCTGGCTGAGTAGTCACCTTTCTCACGGGAGTCACTTCCGGCCACATTGTAAACTTGTCGATGGCAACGAACAAGAATTTAAAGCCCCCGATTGCTTGGGGGAAAGGGCCGAGGATATCGAGCCCCCGGACCGAAAATGGCCATGATAAAGGGATTGTCTGAAGAGCTTGGGCAGGCAGGTTGATGTTCTTGGGATGGAACTGGCAGGCTTCACATTTCGTGACTAGCTCGACCGCATCTTGGAGGGTAGTGGGCCAATAGACTACTTGACGGAATGCTTTCCCAACTAATGCCCTTGATCCAATGTGGGAGCCGCACATGCCTCTGTGTATCTCAGCCAGCAGTTTATTTCCTTCTTCCCGACAGATGCACTTCAATTTCACACTATTGGGCCTGCTTCTGTACAGAGTGTCATCAACAAACTGCTACATACTGGCCCTCCGGGCTACTCTTTCAGCCTCATCTTAGTCATTGGGGAGTTCTCCGGTTTGCAGAAAGTGGACTATGTGCGTTGCCCAAGTTGGAGCCTGGGGCTCGCCAACAAGGACTAGCAACACCTCCTTAATTGCAGGGCACACTCCTCGTCTGCGGGGACCATGGTCCCGGCAGGAGGGTGCGGGCTGGCAAGTTGTGAGTTTTCGGCAGGGTCCCTGGTAGGAGCACGAGGCTCTACTGGGAGAGGCTTACCGAAGTCCATCCTTTTCCTCTTCTGGGCCATTGTTGCTAGGGATACGGAGGGCTGAGTAAGATGGAGAACAAAAGTTCCTGGTTCCACAGGAAGCTTTTGCGCAGCACACTTTGACAGATGATCGGCTATGTTGTTTTCTGCATGGGGTATGTGCTCTGTATGCAATCCGTCAAAGCGCTCCTCCAATCTTCTCACTTCCTCAATATATGCCTGCATTAATGGACTTTGATAATCCTTGTTGCCTTGTCTCACCACAAGTTGTGAATCTCCTCAAATAACCAGCTTCATGATTCCCGACTCTACGGCAATCCTGGGCCCGGCAAGGAGCCCTTCATACTCTGTTGTATTGTTGGTTGCCTCTTCCCGGGCAAAATGCATTTGGACGACAACTTCAAGTGCTCCCCTGAGGGTGCGACAGGAAGCATGCCAGCCCCTGCACCTTGTAGGGAAAAGGCACCATAAAATACATAATCCATTCTTGGGGCGCCTCCTTGCCAGGGATACCTGTCTTTGTCACTTCCTCATAAGGGGTCAGCGTCCATTCTGCAATAAACTTTGCCAACGCCCTGCTCTGAATTGTTGATGTGCTCTCAAACTTATGAACAAAACTGGACAACTCCAAAGCCCACTCCACTATTCTGCCAGTAGCCTCAGGGTTTCGGAGTATCCTTTACAAGGGGAAGCGAGTAACAACCGTAATCTCATGGGCTTGGAAGTAGTGGTGCAGTTTCCTTGAGGCCATGATGAGACCAAAGATCAATTTTTGCACGCTAGAGTACCTCGATCGAGCCCCCTGTAACAAGGAATTGACGAAGTACACTCTACCTACACCACTTTCTTCCTTGCCATGTCCTTGGGGTTGCCATCATTGTCGTGCTCACTTCGGTCCTGATCCTTATCTGACTCTGCCGGTCCTTGCTCACTCTCTGCCTCGTCCACTTCCTGCTGCACCACCAAGGCCGCACTAACCACCTGGTTGGTTGCCGCTAAGTATAGCAACAACGGATCCCATGGTTTGGGAGTGACCAAGGTGGGCACAAAAGATAAGTAAACCTTCAACTCTTGGAGGGCTGCATCTGCTTCTGGGGTCCACTTCATGGGCCTTGCCTTCTTCAAGATTTTGAAGAACGGCAGGGCACGCTCGGGAGATTTGGAAATGAATCTGCTTAGCACGGCAATGCACCCTGTCAGACGCCTCACATCCTTAACTGCCCTTGGCACTTGGATCTGCTCGATAACTTTGATCTTGTTGGGATTGGCTTCGATCCTAGATGGGACACAAAGAACCCAAGTAGCTTGCCAGAGGGAATGCCAAACACACACTTCTCTAGGTTGAGCTTCAAGTTGATCTTGTGCAGATTTGCAAACGTCTCCTCCAAATCCTGGATAAGAGTTGTTTTGTCCCTGGTTTTGACCACAGTGTCATCCATATAAGCTTCAATTTTTCTGTGTAGTTGTGGCTCAAAGCCAATCTGGACTGCTCTAGCAAAAGTAGACCCAACACTCTTTAATCCGAACGACATGCGTATAAAATAGTACGTACCACATGGGGTGATGAACAAGGTCTTCTCTTCGTCTTCCTTGGACATAAAAATCAGGTGATATCAAATGATGCATCCAGGAAGGAAAGAAAATCACAGCCTGGAGTGGAATCCACAATCTAATCGATGTAGCAGCAAGGGAGATGAGTCCTTCGGGCAAGCCTTGTTGAGATCTATGAAATCTATGCAAAGCCTCCATTTCCCGTTAGCCTTCTGGACTACCACTGGATTTGCTAGCCAAGTGGGATGTAGCACTCGTCTGACCAAATCAGATGATTCAAGCTTTTTGATCTCCTCTGCAATAAACTCCTGCCTCTCCAAGTCCTGCTTCCGGACTTTCTGCTTGACAGGTCTGGCGTATGGGAAGACAGCAAGGTGGTGCTCGATTACCTCCTTGGGAACACCGGGGATATCAGATGGTTGCCCGGAAAACACATCGATATTCACCCGCAGGAAGGCAACGAGCACGCTTTCCTATTTGTCATCGAGGGTGGCGCTGATGGTGAAGGTACCATCAACGCCAGCCAGCCCTGCCGGGACCTTCTTCACTTGTGGAGCAGTAACCTTGGTCCTTTTGCTGTTGGAACTCTCTGGCAAATCATCAATAGGCGCGGCGCATTCTAAAGAGGTACGCTTCCCGGATTCTTTGCCAACGTACTTCGTATCCTTCCTCTTTCCTCTGCTTTCCTTGGCGGGAACTGCTGCTGCCGTTGCCTCTGCCGTGACCATGTCCCCGTACATCTTGTCCACACAAATGATTGTGTCCTTCTCATCCGATGGAATGGAGATCATTCCCAGTGGACCGGGTGAGGGAGTCCTGGACTAGGGGGTGTCCGGACAGCAGGACTATCATCGTCCGCCGGACTCCAAGACTATGAAGATACAAGATTGAAGACTTCGTACCGTGTCCGGATGGGACTTTCCTTGGTGTGGAAGGCAAGCTTGGCGATACGGACATGTAGATCTCCTACCATTGTAACCGACTCTGTGTAACCCTAGCCCTCTCCGGTGTCTATATAAACCAGAAGGCTTTAGTCCGTAGGACAACATCCATTATAACAATCATACCATAGGCTAGCTTCTAGGGTTTAGCCTCCTTGATCTCGTGGTAGATCCACTCTTGTAATACACATCATCAATATTAATCAAGCAGGACATAGGGTTTTACCTCCATCAAGAGGGCCCAAACTTGGGTAAAACATCGTGTCCCTCGTCTCCTGTTACCATCCACCTAGAAGCATAGTTCGGGACCCCCTACCCGAGATCCGCTGGTTTTGACACCGACATTGGTGCTTTCATTGAGAGTTCCTCTATGTCGTCACCGATAGGTTCGATGGCTTCTTCAATCAACAACAACGCCGTCCAGGGTGAGACTTTTCTCCTCGGACAGATCTTCGTATTCGGTGGCTTCGCACTGCAGGCTAATTCACTTGGCCATCTGGAGCAGATCGAAAGCTATGACCCTGGCCGTCAGGTCAGATTTGGAAGCCTAAACTTCACGGCGGACATCCGCGGAGACTTGATCTTCGATGGATCCGATCCGCAGCCGAGCGTGCCGCACTGTCGCGATGGGCACGATCTAGCTCTACCGCCGGTCAGTGCCTTGGAGGCCGCACATGAATCCACTCCAACCCATAGTTCGGAGCCGATCGCGCAGATCGAGGACGAGTGGCTGGACACCGCCCCGGGAGCTGCAACATCCGCGGCGATGGAACCAAAGACTAACCTTGTCCCCCATAAAGCTCATGACTCCGAGGTGCCGGACTCCCTGCCGGACTCCGAACCTCCTGCGCCCCTACCAATCGAATCCGATTGGGCGCTGCGGGAGTCCTGGACTAGGGGGTGTCCGGATAGCCAGACTATCAATATCCGCCGGACTCCCATACTACGAAGATAGAAGATTGAAGACTCCGGCTCGTGTCCGGAAGGTACTTTCCCTGGTGTGGAAGGCAAGCTTGGCAATACGGATATGTAGATCTCCTACCATTGTAACCGACTCTGTGTAACCCTAGCCTCTCCGGTGTCTATATAAACCGGAGGGCTTTAGTCCGTAGGACACAACATTACATCTCAACCATCATACCATAGGCTAGCTTCTAGGGTTTAGCCTCCTTGATCTCGTGGTAGATCTACTCTTGTACTACCCATATCATCAATATTAATCAAGCGGGGCGTGGGTTTTACCTCCATCGAGAGGGCCCAACCTGGTAAAAACATTGTGTCCCTCGTCTCTTGTTACCATCCGCCTAGACGCACAGTTCGGGACCCCCTACCCGAGATCTGCCGGTTTTGACACCGACATTGGTGCTTTCATTGAGAGTTCCTCTGTGTAGTCACCGATAGAGTGGATGCCTTCACCCGTCTTCAAAGACGGTGTTTTAGCCGGAGGGGCCTTGGCCGCCGGTCAGACAATCCGGCTTGGTGGCTTTCTTATGACCGCCTGTCCGGCCGCCGCTTCGACAATGACTTCTCAAGTCGTCAGAAGCAATCTTCGCGTCAGCCCTAAAGCTGCCGAACAGTTAGATCCAATTGAGCTCTCGTCTGTTAACGAGCTCTTGGATCGCATCGCCGCCCTGGGAGTCGCTACGGACTACCATCAGATCGGGCTTAAAACCGATCTGAGAGAGATTAACTCTCCCCAGGCTACCCACCACGTTGCAGTGGTAGAGGAACAACGCGGCAATTCTTTGCCAGTGTTGAAAACAATCCGTGTCCGGATTCCCGAACCCTCCATGCCGGATTCCCGCGGAGGGACGGACTTTGATCGAGCATTGAACCTAAAATCATGCGTCGCTCCGGACTCGCTGGACTGTCTCCAGCAAATCAAGCTCCCGAATTCGGAAGCCCCTCGGCCTTTGAGCCCAAAGATGGGCAGGGATCCGGATTTTATTCCACCCACCCGCCCTGACATATGCGACCTATCTCTACTGGGCCAGATTCCTCCTGGTTATGGACAGGATAAAGCACTGCCGAGAGGAAAACGCAATCTCAATCTTTTGCAATAACTGCACGGACAAGGGAATTCTGAACGCCATTGATCGTCGCAAGATTACGCGTTTTACCGATCTGGCGTCCATAGTACGAAAGTACTGTGCGATGGAGAGTCTCCGGAAAACCGAAAATCAATTTTGGGATAATCCGGCCCCAAACCCAGTCCGCGGTAAAAGGGCGCCTTACAATCAGGCCCCAGATGCAAAAACAAAAAAGCAAAAACCCAGCAAGGGAAACGGAACCGTACTGGAGGGATGGCTCAATGGACCCTGTAAACTTCATAATGCAGAGGGAGCTGCCCCAACACATAGCCTTCGAGCATGTTGGATATTACGGCAGGTGGCCAAAAGTGGCGAAGAGCTTTTAGCTCCGGGCAACCACTCCAACAACACCAGCACGGTATCAACAGTCTTCGAGACTTTCGCATCAAATAATATGCGAAAACGAACAATCCGCGAACTCGCCGAAGTCTACCAAGTAGCAACAGCGAATCCTTGGAGTGACACAGCTATTACCTTCAGCGCCAGCGACGAGCCCACATCTCGAACTACCAGAGCCCTAGCCGCACTGGTACTTAGTCCCATAGTGGACGGCTTTCGACTGACAATAGTCCTCATGGACGGCGGCAGCGGACTAAACCTCATTTATGAGGAGACTCTGCGGAAAATGGAAATCAATTGGAGCCGTATTGAGCGAAGCAGCACAACCTTCAGAGGAATAATCCCTAGCCGGGTAGCGCGCTGCACCGGAAAAATAACACTCGATGTGGTGTTCGGCTCTCCGGACAATTACAGATCCGAAGAAGTCACGTTCCAGGTGGCCCCATTCAACAGCGGCTATCACGCCATATTAGGACGAGAGGCATTCACAATTTTTCAAGCAATACCTCATTACGGGTACATGAAGCTCAAAATGCCTGGGCCCAGGGGAATAATCACTCTCGTCAGTGATTCGGATACAGCACTTCGCGCCGAAAACAAGACAGCCGCACTAGCCCTCGAGGCACTATCCGAAGCCTTAGCGGCAGAAGAACTCACACAAGCTGCGCTCTCGGTAAACAGGGACGATGTGATACTTGATAAAAGATCCAAGTCCACCTCCTTCAAACCAGCAGATGAGATAATTAAATTTCAGGTCCACCCAATGGACCCAACAAAGACGGCTTCCATCGGGGCACAGTTGAACCCCAAAGTTGACGCCGCACTGCGTGAATTCCTTCGGGAAAATTGGGACATCTTTGCCTGGCATCCTTCGGACATGCCCGGAATCCCTCGCAGGTTGGCAGAACACAGCCTAAACATCCTAAAAGGATTTAAGCCACTCAAACAGGCTCTTCGACGTTTTTCCGAGCCCAAAAGACAGGCAATGGGAGAAGAGCTATCCAAGTTATTGGAAGCCGGATTCATTAGAGATATTAAACATCCGGACTGGCTAGCAAATTTGGTGATGGTACCAAAGAAGGATAAATCCTGGCGCCTCTGTGTCGACTTCAAAGACCTCAATAAGGCTTGCCCAAAGGATCCTTTCCCCCTCCCCCGCATCGATCAAATCATCGATGCCACAGCAGGACACGACTCGTTGTGCTTCCTGGACGCATACTCTGGCTATCATCAAATCAAGATGGCGGAAGCAGATCAAGCCGCAACGGCATTCATCACTCCATACGGACCATTCTGCTTCAACACGATGCCCTTCGGACTTAAAAACGCCGGCGCAACATATAAGCGCTTGATTCAAACATGTCTGGCCACCCAGATCGGCAAAACAGTCGAGGCATACGTAGACGACGTAGTCGTCAAAACAAAACACGTCGAAACTATAGTAGACGATTTGAGGCTCACATTCGACAACCTCAGAGCATATGACATCAAGCTGAATCCGGAAAAATGCGTTTTCGGCGTACCAGCCGGAAAGCTGCTGGGCTTCATCGTATCCGGTAGAGGAATCAAGAAAATCCGCCAAAATCCGGCTCTGTCAGCTGGATATTCCAAAGGACCTCAAGCAAATACAAAATTAACGGGATGCGTGGCAGCTTTAAGCCGTTTATCTCCGTTTAGGAGAAAGCGTTGCCTTTATCGCCTCCTAAAGCGCACCGAACACTTCGAGTGGACGGATGCCGCCACTGCCGGACTCGAAGAAATAAAGTCCATATTGGCAACAAATCCGGTCTTGGCTGCGCCCACTTTGGGCGAACCAATGTTGTTATATATCGCAGCAACACATCAAGTTGTCAGCGCTGTCCTCGTCGTCGAACGAGCGACAGAAGGGCATAAATTCCCTCTTCAAAAACCAGTGTATTACGTATCCACTGTGTTAACCCCCTGCAAATCCCGCTACCCGCATTATCAGAAGATAGCATACGCGGTGTTCATGGCGTCTTGGAAGCTCCGGCACTACTTTCAAGAGTGTTCGATAATAGTGGCCTCTGAAGTACCACTCAATGACATTATAAATAACCGCGACGCAACGGGCAGGATTGCAAAATGGGCCATTGAGCTCTTGCCATTCGACATAACTTACAGACCTCGACGAGCCATAAAGTCACAAGTTCTGGCTGACTTCGTCGCCGAATGGACTGAAGCCGAACTCCCTAAAGAGTATGGCGCATACTCCAATTGGACTATTGTAGGATCGTTGAAGGCAAGAGTGTCTAGAGGGGGGGTGATTAGACAACTCGACAAGATAAAAGTTTATGCCTTTTGATTAACATAAGTTCATAGCAAGTTCACAATGAAGGTCAAGTCAAGCATCATGCATACAAGTCGAGCAACATACTAAGCATGCAATTCTAGAGTATAGGGCAGCGGAAAGTAAATTGCATGAATAGTAAGGGAGAGATTGTGAAGAGCAAACGCAATTTGGAGACACGGAGATTTTTCTCGTGGTTCCGATAGGTGGTGCTATCGTCAATCCACGTTGATGGAGACTTCAACCCACGGAGGGTAACGGCTGCGCGAGTCCACGGAGGGCTCCACCCACGAAGGGTCCACGAAGAAGCAACCTTGTCTATGCCATCATGGCTTACGCCCACGGAGGACTAGCCTTACTCGGGGTAGATCTTCACGAAGTAGGCGATCTCCTTGCCCTTACAAACTCCTTGGTTCAACTCCACATCATGACGGAGGCTCCCAAGTGACACCTAACCAATCTAGGAGGCACCACCCTCCAAAAGGTAATAGATGGTGTTGGTGATGATGAACTCCTTGCTCTTGTGCTTCAAATGATAATCTCCCCAACACTCAACTCTCCTCACTGATTTTGCTGTGGTGGAAGAAAGGATTGAGTGGAAAGCAACTTGGGAAGGCTAGAAATCAAGTTTCATATGGTGGGAGTGGAGCAACTTGATCTCAACACAAGGGTAGGTAGTTTTCTTCTCGAAATGTAAGGTAGGAGTGGTAGTTCTTTCGATGGCTCTCTCCACGAATGAAGAGGAGGTGGAGGGTATTTATAGCCTCCACACAAAATCCAACTGTTACACATTTGACCAATCTCGGTCGGACCGAAGTTGACAACTCGGTGAGACCGAAAGTTCAAATCTTGTGAGCGTTGGGATTTTCGGGACCGAAAATACAATCTCGGTTAGTCCGATTCTTCCAAAGTCTAGGGTTTGCCAATCTCGGTGGGACCGACTTTCTCATCTCGGTGACACCGATTTGAGTCTGAATGTTCTGAAGCTTGGCAACACCAATTTCGTATGACCGAGTTTGGAATCGGAAAATCCGAAATTCTTAGGGTTTGGCTATATGGTGAGGTGGTTCATCTCGGTGTGGTGAGTTTGGAATCGGTGGGACCGAGATTACTTATGGGTTTATGTTGGAATGAAAGATTGTCGATAGTTTGAGAGATAAATCACTAAGCACTTGAGCAACCAGATCATCATCATAACCTCATCCCCTTTTAATAGTATTGGCTTTCCTATGGACTCAATGTGATCTTGGATCACTAAACCAGAAATGGAGTCTTTGAGCTTCTTGCCAATCCTTTCCTTAGCATCTTAGGGGTTCACCTCTTCAGTCCTTTTGCCATGCCAGAGTGATTGACTTTCCTGAAACATACTTGATAAAAGCATTAGTCTAACCACAAAGTATGTTGTCATTAATTACCAAAACCACCTAGGAGCAAATGTGCTTTCAATCTCCCCTTTTGGTAATTGATGGCAACACACGAAAAAAGACATCAAAGCTTACTAAATGAAAGACAGGATGATCATTAAAGCTTTGACAAACATGTAGTGCACAAGCTCCCCCTACAAGTGTGCAAGATTTTAGATTTTGGTTTTGGACTACCACAAGCACACATGAGAGAAAAGCAAGATGTGCTACATGCAGCTTGGCTATATGCATCAGAGCAGATGAAGATAAATGAGAGATGTTGCATATGTGCATAGTGATTTCTTGCAAACAAGTATACACAAGCAAGTCACCATCATGCACATTCTGCAAGATGCATATACTTACCTTGAAGTTCCTTGGTATTGTACCTGAAGAAATAACCTTGGGAAAACAAGGTTAGATAACACAAGAATAGTTCTGCAACCAATAGCAAGAGCATCAAGAGTACCAAGCCAGGGATGACATGTATAAAGAGTGTCTCATGTTGAGCACTAGTTTGAATCAGCCAACATGTCTCCCAAGACTAAAAGATTTTCAATGAGCTCTGAGAGAATTTGCTTGTCATAAGATACCAATTGTGTTCTTTTAAGATACCAATTGTATAAGATACCAATTGTACTTTTCAGAAGATACCAATGGTGAGAGCAAGAGAAGCAAAATCAAGAGAATAATGCCAAATGTATTATCACAGTGAAATATATGGCAGAGCTTTGATGTGATCCTCTCCCCCTTAAGGTAAGGATGTTTTTCTTCCTTTAAATTTTCTTTTCTCCCCTTATCCTCCAATCTTCCCTTAAGCTCCCTAGCTCCCCCTAAATCTTCTCCCCCTTTGACATCAAGTGCCGAAAAGGGCAGTAAACCAGGAAGGGCAGGAAGGATGGATGGAAAGAAGTGGGTTCATTAAGAATCACAACTGAGCAAATTAAGTAAGCAGAAGAAATCATTTAGATGCGCTGTAGAAGATGATATCCTGGTGAATGTAAATCGGTGACACCGAATTGATATGGATCGGTGAGTCCGAAAGTCAGAGACTTAGGGCAGATCCTTTTTCGGTCAGACCGAAATGATTGAATCGGTGACTCCGAGGTTAATTCCAAGGAAATACTGAAATTATTCAGCTCACTTTGCAAGGAAGGTTTCAAAAGATTTGCAATGAATTTGTAAATGATTTTCAGGGAATTTATCAGAGCTAAAGGATATACACAAGAACAGAAGAAACAGAAATGAAAAATATTGCTAGATGAAGTTTTTTTTTTAAAAGAAAAAAAACTCAACAGGAGAATCAAAAGAGACAATAGCAAAACTCCAAAACATATGTACTTCATCTAGACAAGGGTCGGCGACTAGGTCACCTATGTTTGAGTATATTGACTTAGGAGTCAAATGAGAACATTTGATCATAGGTCATACTCATCGTTTAAGCTCAAAATGGGGTTACCATTTTTCGATTAAGCATTTGATGTGATCACATCTTTTGAAGCTGCTTGTACTCATGTCTTTGAGCGAAGCTTTTTCAAGATGTGAAAGACATACCTTGGGCTTGTTGTTGCTTGTTCTCATGTAGGTGAACTTGATGTAGTTGCTCATAGAATGTGAAATTGGAGCACCATTACCTAATGTATAGTTCATCTTCCTACATGGGTTAGGCAAGCAAGGAAATACTCAAGAATATCCAATATGACATGAGTGAAGTACTAGAAGTATATGGTGTCAAAAAGGATATGTGGAATTTTGTTCCTTGAACTCAACATCCCAAAGAGCTAGATACTTGGTCAATGACAAGATTACTCATGATTTGAGTGAGTGTGATAATCTCGTAGAATGTAGACCATCCAAGTACCTGCAAGGAGTTAGATGCAATACAAGGGGGCAAATGTGTCCAAGACATATGATCATCATCATAAGAGAAATATCAAGGATTAGTCAATTAGGCTCATGCCTTGCATGCATCAATGGAGTTCTCACTCCAAGTTTGAAGCATCAATGATGTTCAACTCACTCCTTAAGCGACAAAACACTTTCTCATCAAGTGGTTTTGTGAAGATATCTGCAAGCTGTTTGTCAATCTTTAACATGCTTAAGATCAATGTCACCCTTAGCAATGTGATCACGAATGAAATGGTGACGAACTTCAATGTGTTTCGTGCGAGAGTGTTGCACGGGATTGTGTCCAATCTTAATCGCACTCTCATTGTCACAAAGCAAAGGAACATGTCTTGCATGTATCCCATAGTCCTTAAGCATTTGTTTCATCCATAGCAACTGAGCACAACACGAACCAGCAGCAATATATTCTCGCTTCGCGATGAGATAATGATATCGAGTTTTGTTTCTTGGATGACCAAGACACAAGGGATCGACCGAGAAATTGACATGTACCAAGTTGACTTTCTATCTATCTTGTCTCCGCATAGTCCGAGTCGGAATAGCCAACAAGATCGAAAGAGGCCCTCTTAGGATACCAAATGCCAAAGTTAGGTGTGTGTATCAAATATCTCACAATTCTTTTAACAGCTTTAAGATGACATTCTTTAGGAGCAGCTTGATATCGAGCACACATGCATACACTCAACATAATATCGGGACGAGAAGCACGTAGATATAGTAGAGAACCAATCATGGATCGATAGACCTTTTGATCAACAGGTTCTCCATCTTTTGTCAAGTCATTATGTCCATTAGTAGGCATGGGGGTTCTCATACCTTTGCTCTCTTGCATGTTGAACTTCTTGAAGAGATCCTTAGTGTACTTTGTTTGTGAGACAAAGTACCCTCCTTAGATTGCTTGATTTGCAATCCAAGGAAGAACTTGAGTTCACTCATCATGGACATCTCATACTTCTCTGACATAAGCTTCCCAAACTTCTCACTGAAATCAGGATTAGTTGATCCAAAGATAATATCATCGACATATATTTGGCACACAAATAGTTCACCGTCAACCCTTTTTGTGAATAGCGTTGAGTCAATTTTACCAATTTCAAATCCTTTTTCAAGAAGAAAGCTAGTCAAGCATTTGTACCAAGCTCTAGGGGCTTGTTTAAGACCATAAAGAGCTTTGTGCAATTTGTAGACATGATTGGGCTTTTTAGGATTCACAAATCCGGGAGGTTGTTTCACAAATACTTCCTCCTCAATTTCACCATTTAAGAAAGCACTTTTAATGTCCATTTGATAGAGAGTAATGTTATGGTGGTTGGCATAAGCAAGAAGAATGCGAATGGACTCAAGTCTAGCAACGGGGGCATAGGTCTCACCATAGTCCATACCTTCGACTTGTGTGTATCCTTGTGCTACAAGACGAGCCTTGTTGCGGATGACTTGTCCATCTTCATCTTGCTTGTTCCGAAATACCCATTTGGTTCCAATGACGTTTTGGTCATCATTGGGCTTCTCTACCAAAGACCAAACATTGTTCCTCTCGAAGTTGTGCAGCTCTTCATGCATAGCGTTCACCCAATCTGGGTCTTCAAGCGCTTCTTCTACCTTCATAGGTTCAAGACTGGAAATAAATGAGTAATGCTCACAAAAGTTAGCTAAACGAGTTTTAGAGCGAGTGATTCTCCCGGAGTCGATGTCATTCATCATTTGTTCCACGGGATGATCCTTCTTGACTCTTGCTCGAACTCGGGATAGCTTTTGTCGTGGTCGTGGCTGAGCTTCCTCATCATCCTCATCTTCTTCTTCATCTGTGTTGTTGGTGTTGTCTTGAGGTGGTGGAGAAGGAGGTTGTGGTGGATCTTCTTGTCGCACTTCCTCATCTTGGTGAGTTCCACTTGTGGAGGCCTCCATGTTGCCTTGAGGTTCACCTTGCCGTGAGGTAGGGGCTCCACATATGTAGATGAGGTACTCTCCTTCACTTCCATGGGACTAATCTTTCCAATGGATAAATCTTGAATGGCTTCCGATGGGTCCTTGTCTCCTACATCAATAGGCACTTGCTCTACTTGCGAGCCATTAGATTCATCAAACTTCACATCTACCGCCTCTTCAACCTTTCGAGTGAAATTATTGTAGACACGGTAGGTGTGAGAGTTTGATCCATAACCGAGGAAAAGCCTTCATGAGTTTTAGGAGCAAATTTAGACCGACGATGCTTATCAATAATATAGCACTTTGAACCAAAGACACGAAAATATCCCACTTGGGGTTTGTTACCCGTAAGGAGCTCGTATGAAGTCTTGCCGAGAAGCTTGTGAAGATAAAGTCTGTTGATGGCGTGACAAGCTGTCTCGACGGCTTCACCCCAGAAGTGTTTTGGTGTCTTGTATTCATCAAGCATTGTCCTCGCCATTTCAATGAGCGTTCGGTTCTTCCTCTCAACAACCCCGTTTTGTTGAGGTGTGTACGTAGCTGAGAACTCATGTAGAATCCCTTCCTCATCGAGAAAAGAGTCCACATGGGTGTTCTTGAACTCCGTTCCGTTGTCACTCCGAACCTTCTTGATCTTCACCTCAAATTGATTCTGAGCCTTTCTAGCAAAGGTTTTGAAGATTTTCTGAACCTGCGATTTGTCATCAAGGAAAAATACCCACGTAAATCTGGAAAAGTCATCAGCAATAACTAGACCAAAGGAGTTACCACCAAGGCTTTTGTAAGCATTGGGACCAAAGAGATCCATATGAAGAAGCTCAAGCGGTCTCCTTGTGGTCATGATATTCTTCACGGGATGACCTCAACCTACTTGTTTTCCTGCTTGACATGCACTGCAGAGTCTATCTTTGTCAAAGAAAACATCTTTAACACCAAGAATGTGATCACCTTTGATTAGCTTATCTAAATTTCGCATACCAACATGTCCAAGCCTTCTATGCCAAAGCCAACCTTTAGCAGATTTAGCAATAAAGCAAGTTCTAGGTTGAGCTTTCTTAGTGAAATCGACAATGTATAGGTCACCTCTACGAATGCCAAGAAAACCATGTTATGATTGTCACTACGAAAAACTTGGCAATCTACTTTGGTGAAAAGCACGTTGAATCCAAAGTCAGCTAATCTAGACACGGAAAGTAAATTGTATCCAAGCGATTCAACAAGCATGACATTTTTAATGGAGCTATCATGAGATATGGCCACCTTACCAAGGCCAAGTACCTTACCCTTTGAGTTGTCTCCAAAAGTCACATACTTGCGTGGACCATTGTTCTTTGTAAGCTCTCGAAACATGTCTTCATCTCCGGTCATGTGATCGGTGCATCCACTATCAAGAATCCATTCTTTTCCACCGGATATGTAGTCTCTCATATTTGCCATAAGACTGAGACTCTTCATGATCTTGTCTAGCTCGGTGTCCGAATCGTCATCATGCTCATGCTCATCATCATATTGACCCATAGATAATTCATCATCAATACCTAGGTCAATTTGACAATGACTTGCATCAGTTTTATCAACGTGATAATAATCATCGGAATGCAATACAAGAGCATTTCTAAAAAGAACATTGATAAGTCCGAATCACCCTTCTTTTCATAAGATCACAAAGCTCAAAGAAGCATTTATCAAAGTTAGGATCTTTGGGGCGCAACATATCAAATTCAACAGTCTTGTATAGAATTTCATCAAGACCTCTCAAGGAGTAGTCAGGATAAAGTTCTTCCAAGAACTTCCACATAGCATGGGCGCACTCAAAGTTTGTGACAAGCTTAAGCAAGTTATCCGCAAGCCTCTAATGATAAGATTGACAGCTTCTAGGTTACTGAAGCAAATCAAGCTCTTCATCCATAGTGGGGTGCAAGGGTCAAATGGTGGTACATATGGGGTTTCAACATATTTGCATAAGTTGTACATCTTAAAGATAGCAAGCATTTCAATCCTCAACGAGTTATAGGACACTCCATCAAGAATAGGCACTCTATGACTAACACTCCCAAACGTGAACCGTCCATCTTCCTCCAATTGTGTGCAAACCAAAGCAATGGAGACCAAAGCTCGATACCAATTGTAGGATCGTTGAAGGCAAGAGTGTCTAGAGGGGGTGATTAGACAACTCGACAAGATAAAAGTTTATGCCTTTTGATTAACATAAGTTCATAGCAAGTTCACAATGAAGGTCAAGTCAAGCATCATGCATACAAGTCGAGCAACATACTAAGCATGCAATTCTAGAGTATAGGGCAGCGGAAAGTAAATTGCATGAATAGTAAGGGAGAGATTGTGAAGAGCAAACGCAATTTGGAGACACGGAGATTTTTCTCGTGGTTCCGAGTAGGTGGTGCTATCGTCAATCCACGCTGATGGAGACTTCAACCCACGGAGGGTAACGGCTGCATGAGAGTCCACGGAGGGCTCCACCCACGAAGGGTCCACGAAGAAGCAACCTTGTCTATGCCATCATGGCTTACGCCCACGGAGGACTAGCCTTACTCGGGGTAGATCTTCACGAAGTAGGCGATCTCCTTGCCCTTACAAACTCCTTGGTTCAACTCCACATCATGACGGAGGCTCCCAAGTGACACCTAACCAATCTAGGAGGCACCACCTCCAAAAGGTAATAGATGGTGTTGGTGATGATGAACTCCTTGCTCTTGTGCTTCAAATGATAATCTCCCCAACACTCAACTCTCCTCACTGATTTTGCTGTGGTGGAAGAAAGGATTGAGTGGAAAGCAACTTGGGAAGGCTAGAAATCAAGTTTCATATGGTGGGAGTGGAGCAACTTGATCTCAACACAAGGGTAGGTAGTTTTCTTCTCGAAATGTAAGGTAGGAGTGGTAGTTCTTTCGATGGCTCTCTCCACGAATGAAGAGGAGGTGGAGGGTATTTATAGCCTCCACACAAAATCCAACTGTTACACACATTTGACCAATCTCGGTCGGACCGAAGTTGACAACTCGGTGAGACCGAAAGTTCAAATCTTGTGAACGTTGGGATTTTCGTGGGACCGAAAATACAATCTCGGTTAGTCCGATTCTTCCAAAGTCTAGGGTTTGCCAATCTCGGTGGGACCGACTTTCTCATCTCGGTGACACCGATTTGAGTACGTAGGTTCTGAAGCTTGGCAACACCAATTTCGTATGACCGAGTTTGGAATCGGAAAATCCAAATTTTAGGGTTTGGCTATATGGTGAGGTGGTTCATCTCGGTGTGACTGAGTTTGGAATCGGTGGGACCGAGATTACTTATGGGTTTATGTTGGAATGAAAGATTGCGATAGTTTGAGAGATAAATCACTAAGCACTTGAGCAACCAGATCATCATCATAACCTCATCCCTTTTAATAGTATTGGCTTTCCTATGGACTCAATGTGATCTTGGATCACTAAACCAAAATGGAGTCTTGAGCTTCTTGCCAATCCTTTCCTTAGCATCTTAGGGTTCACCTCTTGATCCTTTTGCCATGCCGAGTGATTGACTTTCCTGAAACATACTTGATAAAAGCATTAGTCTAACCACAAAGTATGTTGTCATTAATTACCAAAACCACCTAGGGAGCAAATGTGCTTTCAACTATGCACTTCGACGGTTCCAAAATGTTGGCGGATCGGGTCAAGGCGTCGTCTTCGACGTCCCCCACCAGGGATACAGTCCAGTATGTACTTCAAATAATGTACACGGACTCCAACAATGCAGCCGAATCGAGGCCCTATTACATGGTCTCCGGATGGCGTCTCCATGGGCATTCAACGCCTAGAGGTGCGCGATTCAAACCTTGCAATATCCCAAATAAATGGAGACTTTGACGCCAAGGATCCGAAAATGGCAGCATACCGCAATGCTGTCCTGAAAATGTCACCGGTTTGAAGGACTCAATTCCATCACATAGCCCGAGATAATAACCAAGCGGCCGACGCCCCGCACGCATCGGTGCGAAACGTGATGTTGTCCCTCCAAATATCTTCCTGGAACGGCTCTTCAAGCCATCCGTACTATGGGAAGAGGAGTCCGGTAGCGACAAACCGGAGAAAGCCGCACCAACCAGTGATTCAGCAGATGACATAACACCCTCCGCCCACATTATAATGGCAGTAATCGCCGCGTGGACAGAACCCTTCCTAGCCTACTTACTTAGGCAGGAACTTCCTGAAGACCAAAATGAGGCCCGCCGCATAGTCCGGCGATCGAAGGCCTACAAGGTCCACGAGGGAGAACTTTACAAGAAAAGTACTACCGGAGTCCTTCAAAGGTGTATCTCCGAAGAAGAGGGGCGAAACCTTCTGGCTGAAATTCACGCCGGACTAGGCGGACACCACGCAGCAGCCCGGGCCCTGGGCATTCCGTACAGGATTTTATTGGCCGACGGCTCGAGCAGATGCACAGGACATGGTCCAGCGATGCGTCGGTTGTCAGCTCTTTGCTAATCAGAGCCACATGCCACCCACCGCCCTCAAAACCATACCCATTACCTGGCCGTTCGTGGTCTGGGGGCTTGACATGGTTGGACCCCTTAAAGGGGGAACCCACAAGAAAAAGTACCTATTGGTCATGGTGGATAAGTTCACCAAATGGATAGAGGCCAAACCGGTCAAAACGGCAGAGTCCGGACTAGTGATAGACTTTATATCAGAGGTGGTACACCATTACGGAGTGCCCCACAGCATCATCACCGACAATGGCACGAACTTCATGGCCGACGAGGTCAAGTTATGGTGCAAAAATATGGGCATCAAGCTCGACTATGCGTCAGTCTATCACCCTCAAACCAACGGTCAAGTGGAAAGAGCAAACGGTCTAATAATGAGCGGCATTAAACCCAGATTGGTGAGGTCACTCACCAAACCGATACCCAATGGGTCGAGGAGCTCGACCAGACTGGGGCTGCGGACAACGCATAACCGTACTACCGGATTCACACCATTTTTTATGGTATACGGCGCAGAGGCAGTCTTGCCCTGCGACATTATTCATGACTCACCTCGAGTACGCATGTATGAGGAAAGAGAAGCTGAGCTGGATCGGCAGGACAGCTTGGACACATTGGAGGAAGAACTTGACGTCGCGAAGGCTCGCTTTCAGATTCTATCAACAGCAGGCCAAGATATCAAAGCAGAAAGTACGGGCCAAGACTTATAACGTTATTAACTAGTTCTACGCTGCGGACAAGAAAAGGACAAGCTCAAGCCCGGATGGGAAGGCCCCTTCATCATTGATCAAGTCGACCGACGGAGCATACCGTCTCACTTAAATGCGCTTGACAACCGACTCGAGCCGAACCCATGGAACGCAGCCCGACTCGACGGTTCTATGCCTAGCGCCGGATTAAGAGTTCGTCCCTTCCCCGCCCAACCTTTTATATTTTGGCTGTCTTTTGTTTCTCTTTTATCCTTTTAATTAACAAGCCCCTCGGGCCTATTTTCGCATTCTTTGCATACACACGATGTGCCATCCGCTTTCGTTATTCCCCGGGGCTTCTTTTACGAAGCTCAACTATACGGGTTTTATACCCAACACATGTGTCACGCCCACATGTACCTTTTACTCGCCATTATATGCATCGATATGACTTAAGTTTTGGCCAAGCTGGGTTGCTCGGCTCTGTGCTTACCCCTCGCTCCCGATTGTTCGGCTAGGCGGTAAAGGAGCACCTCTGCGATTATTATCGCTGGGTCACCGGATGTGTACCTCGATCGGGTGAAGCCAAAAGCTAGCATTCTTAAGGGAATATTCGGTCGGTGATTTAAAAGATGACTTTTACCTATTTTTTCCATCTGCCCCGGATGTTTTATCGCTTCTTGGCAGTCCGGACATGCACTTTAGGGCATGCCTCCCCAAATAAAGGAACCCTTAACGGAACTATTCTCCTGGAAGATGTTTCTTACTAACCATGTAATATAACATAACTAGTTGGGCACTTGTCCGATAAAGCACTAATGACCCCTACGCTGGTCTCCATGCATACCACGGTTATTTCTTAACCAAAAGGTATTCGACACACTCCGGACTCTAGGGTCCCGAGGTCGGGCGAAAAGGTCGGCAAAGACAAACGATCTACAATCCGCTAGAAGGCATTTCACATGTCATTTTTAAAGGATAACATACATTGTCAAGTTATTGATTGTATTCCTCCTCAATCCCGCCTAATAGGCTGTCTAGTTTACATCCGTTGGGAAAATTTAGCAGCCAGTTCTACCGGGCTGTACACTAAACTCACAGGATCTCCTTCTGCCGGGCCCCACCGTCCAACTTCGCCATATGGTTGGGATCCGCCTTCTTGTACCGCGTCTTCACCATGGCCCAAGCCTCCCTGGCACCTTGACGGCAAGCCGAAATCTTCCACAAACGGAAGCGCTGCCGCACTCCCTGCAGCTTCTCTGAAAGCTCCCCGAGGCCCTCGGGTGGGGCGAGGGATGGCCATAAAGCCTGTACGGCGCCACTCATTGCCTGCCGAACTCGTTCGAGTAGCTGCAACAGTTCGGGAAGTTGATCACCCATTGATACGGGCATCTCCTCCGTAGGATGACCCGTGAGTATACCTACAAGATATATTATGTCAAATGGCTTCCTCGCCGAACTCTTCTTTCTTAGAGAGTTCGCTCAAGCACTTACTATAGATGCCGCGACGAAGCCGCTGATTCTCCTTAATGGAGCCGGACAGCTCGGCCTGTGCGCCTTTCAGCTCTTCTCCGAGCTTGGCGTTGGCATCTTGGAGCTTGTTCCTTTCCTGCTGTACTCTGTTCAGCACATTCTCGCCGGCCTTTAGCTGGCGCAGTAGTGCTTGCCTGTCCGGATCTTGTTCGGCGGCACCTGCAATATCATTGTTAGACTCGCGCGCATGCCGCACAACACTTATATTAATTTATACAAATGTGTTACCGGGGGGGTCTTTCCGTCTCCTCCTGCGGCAGCAAGTGTAGCCTCAAGTTGGGCCTTGTAATCTTGCAGCTCCCGAGACAGCTGGGCATTCTTCTCGTTAAGAGCCTGAAATTTCAAATGATCCTTAAATCAGTTAACATAACTAATTTAAGTCTCGGGGGCTACTGGTGTATACAACCATTAAAATTTCCTTACCAGTATGTCTTTAACATACGCCTCCGTGGCTCGTAAAACCATTTTGAGCAGCCCGAGATGCGCGTCCCCTCGCGTTAAAGGCATCCAATGCCTCGGGAAAAGCACTTCTTGAAGGACTGTCCGCGGCGTCTATGATTCATAGCGCTCTCCACCTCTGACTTGGTGGCGGACAGTCTGTCGGTATCCTCCGTTGGAGTAGGATCCGGTTCGCGTCTTGCGCTTGCCTCCCCCTCCAGCCCGGGCGCTGGAGCCTGGCTGGTGTTGGTTGGGTTGGCAATTCCTGCGCTCGCAGTCCGGCGAGCGCTTTTTCTCCTATAAATTACATGAGCACTTAGAAGTTTCCTCGGAACGTTGCTCAAAAAGATCAAACACGAGCTGTACCTCTGCGGCGACGTTCCTGCCCGCACGGCGCTCCTTTTCCTCCTGCTAGTTCGGACTGACCTCTGTAGGTCGGCCGCCGCAGGCTCGGCTCCCCGCCGTAATGGCGCTTCCTGCAAAATACCATCGTTCGCGAAGGTCAGAAATAGGCAAGGATAAGATAACGGTGTCCGGACTTCAGTCGTGGTCACCTGGGATGCCGAACTTAGCCCGGGGTAGTCCGCCGTAATGGCGACCAAAGCATTGTCGATGCTGAGCTGGTGATACACCCCGTCGATCAGCTCCACCTCGATGTCCGGATCCTCTTCGGAGGTCGGACCCAGGGACCCTTCTGGATCCTTGGGTTGTGGAGCAGGACTCACCATGTCCTCCATAGTCTGGCGTAGGCTCTGCGCCGAAGACGTAATGTGAGAAGCTTAAACTTCGAAGATACGGGTAAAAGCCCCTTGAGGTGTTCGCTTACCCATCCTCCGGGTTGATCATGGAAAACCCTCCAGAGGGTTCGGCGAAGGAAGTCCTCCTTCTCCCCTTATACAGACCGGACAGATCTTCACCAGATCCTCGGTCGATCCTGCCCTTTACGGCCGTCGGGTGGCATCGTCCTCCCCATTGAAATCCCACATGGGGTGGCCTCAGATCGCAGCGGCTGCACCCCGCTGATGCACGCCGCCATGACTCCAATCATGGTCAAGCCGGAATGAGCCATTAATCTTATCCGGCCCATCAAGTAATGGACGCTCTTGTCTTCCTCCAAACGGGGGCTCCACGGGCGCCAGCTGAGGCGTTTCTTCAAGGGAGCAGCATCAAACTCCGGGAGGCCAATCCGGACTGGGTCGGGCAACGGAGCGTCTACAATATAAAACCACTCCGAGGGCCAGTCTTTGGACGCCCTCTTGGGGGTGCCGGATAGGTATCCGGTCCCAGCGATGCGCCATATTTCGGCGCCGCCCACTTGATATATGGATCCCTGGTGAGAACGGGGCACGAGGCAGAACAACCTCTTCCACAATGCAAAATAGGGCTCAATGCCCAGGAATAGCTCACAAAGAGCTACGTAGCCCGCGATATGTAGCATAGAGGCGGGCGTAAGGTGGTGGAGCTGGAGTCCATAGAACTTTAGGAGCCCGCGGAGGAATGGATGTATTGGAAATCCGAGCCCCCTAATCAGATAGGGGACAAAGCACACTCGCTCCCCCTTGTTGGGGCTTGGGGTGTCCTCCGCCTGCCTCCCACCTTGATAAGTAACCAGTCCGGCTCGGACCGGAACCATGAAGGCCGGAGGAAGAAATCCCTCCGTTTGGAGCTTTACTAGCTCATTGTGCGAAACAGAGCACCTCCTCCAATCCCCTGGCGATGGGCTAGGAGCGCGTGAGGAAGAGCCGCATTGACGACCCATGGTGGAATGGATTTCAGGGTCAGAGGCGCTTCGATGGAGTATATGCGGGAGGAAGACGGTGCGGTTTGGATCTGGATTCCTGCCCCTTTTATAGGCGGATGACCCGCACAATTAGGGGGTGGAATGTAAAAGACACCCTGGCTTTTCGCATTCGTGCGACGCGTGGAAGAGGGCCATTATTTGGCGTGGAAGCCGAGGAACACAGTATTCAAGATGAAGCCGAGCACTGTTCGGCTGGTACATGGAATTTGAAAGGAGAACCCGCCTTGCAACGCCGAAGACTACAAGCACGCTGGACTTATCGTCATTGAAGCCTGGTTCGGGGGCTACTGAGGGAGTCCTGGACTAGGGGGTGTCCGAATAGCCGGACTATCAATATCCGCCGGACTCCCATACTACAAAGATAGAAGATTGAAGACTCCGGCTCGTGTCCAGAAGGTACTTTCCCTGGCGTGGAAGGCAAGCTTGGCAATACGGATATGTAGATCTCCTACCATTGTAACCGACTCTGTGTAACCCTAGCCTCTCCGGTGTCTATATAAACCGGAGGGCTTTAGTCCGTAGGACACAACATTACATCTCAACCATCATACCATAGGCTAGCTTCTAGGGTTTAGCCTCCTTGATCTCGTGGTAGATCTACTCTTGTACTACCCGTATCATCAATATTAATCAAGCAGGACGTAGGGTTTTACCTCCATCGAGAGGTCCCGAACCTGGGTAAAAACATTGTGTCCCTCGTCTCTTGTTACCATCCGCCTAGACGAACAGTTCGGGACCCCCTACCCGAGATCTGCCGGTTTTGACACCGACAGGCGCCGATCATGGAGTTCACCGCTGCGGACATCTTTCAGCACTCGCCCTTTGGCGACATTCTAAATTCGCTAAAGCATCTCTCGCTATCCGGAGAGCCCTGGCCAGATTATGGCCAGGATGGTTGGGATGCGGACGACGAAGAAATTCAAAGCCCACCCACCTCCCACTTTGTAGCCACCGTCGACGATCTAACCGACATGCTAGACTATGACTCCGAAGACATCGACGGTATGGACGACGATGCCGGAGACGAACAAGAACCAATGCCTACAGGGCACTGGAAGACCACCTCGTCATATGACATATACATGGTGGACACCCCAAAAGATGGGGACGGCGAAGAAGCAGCGAAGGCAGATTCCTCAAAGAAACAGCCCAAGCACCGACGTCAGCGGCGCTGCTCTAAATCCCGCCACAGCAAGAACGGAGATTCCGGCACAGGGGATAATAACACCCCAGAGAGTGCCGAAGACAATCCCCTCCTGCAAGATTCAGCGCAAGAGGATGCGTACAAGCCCTCACAAGAGAGCGGCGGCATTTAAGAGGTCGAGGATGATAATTACATACCTCCCTCCGGAGACGAGGCAAGCCTCGACGACGATGAATTCGTCATGCCCGAGGATCCCGTCGAACAAGAGCGTTTCAAACGCAGGCTAATGGCCACGGCAAATATGTCACACCCTGATTTTCATGCCACAACACTTAAGTCAATAAATAATGCTAAAATGTGGTTTGACAAAAACTTTTGAGTGTTTTGTCTTTGCTTTGATTGAATGTTTGTCTGCTGTTTGCAAGTGCTCTAAAAATCAAATAAATTCTCCAACCCTTATACTCCTTCCCCTTGATCGAAAAACCTTGACCAATGATCATACCATGTGTATAGGACCTAAAAATAATTTCTTGCAAAAATAATTTGGCCAAATAGTATTTTCAAAGATTAGTTTTCTAAAAACCCCTGAATTGAGATTTGCACTGCAAGTACTTAATTAAGGGCAGTAAAAATCTTTCCAAAAATATATTTGACTCCTATTAGATATAGGATACCCAGGAACCACGAAAATATAATTTTAAAAGTTATTTTCCTATTTTATTTAAAAGCTTTTTCTTAAGGCCAGAAATGGTCTTTAATAGGGAAAAATTATTTTACTATTTCAAAAAATATTTGACAAAAATTAGGGAAACTCAGTGGACATATATTTTCCATATATAAGAGTTTCAACACATGGTCATGTTCAAAATATTGGTCAAATCCCTCAAAAATCCTTTCTGGATATTTCAAGCTTTTGAAATATTTACAAAGGAAATATTCTCCAAGAATTCCAAGGAAATTCTAGCATGTCACATATGACATATTAGATGATCTTGCCAAGTCTCATGACTTGGAGAACAAGATAACATCATCAAATACCCTCAAAACCATTTCTGTCCATTTTGAAGTTTGAGCAACTTTACATTGCCAAACATTTCCAATTATTCTCAAACCTTGTGAACATTCTCAAATGGTCTAATTATTCGTCTAGACCAAGTGGCACAAGTTGGAGAACAAGTTATATTTATCAAAGTGCCCCAAAACCCTCTCTGACCAGAATCAACTTTGAACAACTCTACATTACCAACTTTCTCTCCTTGATTCCAACTTTTGTGAGAATGATCACATGACCAAATGAAGCCACTACACCAAGTGGTGCATCAAGGAGAATTGATTTGCATGACTAAATCTTGGTAAAGCCATTTCTGCCAATTTCTAGGGTTTACCAAAGTCACATTGGCAACTTTTCCCAAATGAGCTCAAATTTGGTGGAACACCCTATTTCTAAGTGTCATTCAATCCTGTTAAGTATCATAGCAAATGGAGTTCATTTGCTTGCCCAAACCTGCATCAAACACCTTCTGGCAGAAACTTGAAATGCCTGTTTTGGCCATTTCCACTAATCTCCATGGACTCTACTTTTTACCACAACCTCTCCTAGTACCCCTCTAGCACCTGGACGCTCTTATGCCCAAGGAAGCAATGATGGAGGGGGGAAGAACCCCATTTTTCTACTCTGGACAGCAGCATTTCCACTCTCCCTCAACTCCCTCTTCCCTCCAGTGGATCCCCCGGGCATCCAATGCCATTTCCGCATTGTTTACTCCCCCTTTCAGCTGCCAGACACAAGTGGACGCGCGGGTGCGCGCAAAAAGCCGCGGGTGCTGGCCATTTGCATGCTCTGGAGTGCCTGGCAGGGCGTTCGACCGTTGACGCCGCGTCCCCCGACCACCTCGGGCCTCCCCCGCGCGCCTGCAGATGCGCCTCGGCGTCCGCAACACGCTACACTGTCGGCCCCCCCTCTCTCTCCTCCCGCGCCTCACTAGCAACACCGGCCGCCCGAGTGCGCCAATGGTGTGGCTCACACGCGCGCGCCTCTGACCTCTCCCCGCTCCCTCTCTCTCTTTCTGGCGCCCTACTCCACACCCACGAACGCCGTAGACAACCCCACTCCCTCCCTCCTGGCCGCCCAAGCCGTTGCCGCGGCCACCCGTGTGCCACGTCCACGGTGAGCCACGGGCTGGCTACTAAAGGCTGTCCCCGGCCTCCCTCTCTGCTCCATTTGCTCCCCCTCTCTCCCGTGCACCCTCTAGACCAATCCGCACCTCCTCCCATGCCCTCCATCCACCACCATGGCCGGAGCCTTGCCGCCGGCCTCGGCTTAAATTCGTGCCACCCGAGCTCCCTCCTCCTCACCTTGTCATTCCATGGCATCACCACGATCGTCGTGGAACTCTACCCTGCTAATTTCCGTCCTTCCCGTGGCCATGCGGTCAAGCTCCATCTTCACGGCCGGCCCCGCCCGCCACGGACGATGAATCGCCCGTGTCCGACCACCCCAGAGGTCGTAGCGCACCTCGACGGATGCGCCATGCTCTCCTGAGCACGCCGGTGTGCTGGGCGTCGCCGGAGATGGCCGGTGCCACCGGAATGGGTGCCGGCAAGCGCTCGGCCCCGCCTCCTCTGCCTCCTTTGTCGTGGGCGGAGGAGGGCGACGACCCAGCGGGTGGGCCCCGCAGGTCAGTGACCGGCCAACGGGCCCCTCCCGTTTAAGTGGAGGCGGCTTCCGCCGTTACCGGCTCCTGTGTGTGAAGGCGCACCCCCGCAAGCCGCCATCGACGTCGCCCTATCGCCGCGCGGCCGAGCTGCTGGTCCGGCCCAGTGGAGCCCTGCTGCTAAACTCCGCCCAGTGCGCGCCGCCGCCGCCCAGATCCAGCCCGTTTGGGTAAAAATCTTTTCCCTTTTCTTTTCTGTAAAGTTTGTAAAATCCATAAATGATTCAAATTAACTCCAAATTTGATGATTCAAATTTCTAGTAGTTCCTAAAGTCATTCCCCATCACATGGTGCTATTTGCACATTTTTCCAGAATCATTTCCTTCACAAATACTTATCAAATCCTGTTTTTCCATTTCTGTGATGAGCTTTAGAAAATCACAGAGAGCTCAAAATTGATCCAAATGCCATGATACAAATTCCTAGATGACTCTAAGTTCATAACTTAGTTTATGAACATTTTTATTAATACTTTCTGTACCCCACAATATAATGAGCCATTTCTTCATATTTGTCAACTTTGCAAATTCATAGGGAATTCATTTGAACTCCAAATCCAGTGAAACCAATTCCTAGATGCTTCTAAAATCATCCTTTGTTAAATGGGTGCCTTTGCTCATTTTTCAAAAATATATTTCTGTACACTTCTTACAAATCCATAAACCCCTTGATTCTATCATATTGAAATGTTTAGAGATGTCCATTGATCAAATCCTAATGAAACCACTTTGGTCATCCCTCATATGACCAGAGGTATCCCAGAAAAGTCCAACTCATATTTTTAGAGCACTTTTATTTCCTGCCTTGTTGTGTTGCTTATTATGGTTGCTTTCAACGATAGTTGACGAAGTAGACGCAATACTCGGAGTTGGACCAGAGATATTTGAAGACCTCGAAGACTTTGTTAAAACAGGCAAGCAGCCCTTTGACCATGTCTATGAAACCCTTTTTATCCATGTCATATAGCTCTTTATTATTGTTGCATCGGAATCATGATGAGATGGTAAACCACGTGGGTTTGTTGCCTCTGCTACTTCCTCGTTGATACTTGCATTGTGCATGGCCCTACCTTCTTATGAGGGTTATGCCAGTGGGAGTAGATAGGATGCTAAAGTAGATGCTACGCAAAAGGGACGGGTATGTGCATGATGAAGGAGGCAAAGTATTTTTCAAAGGACTTTCCGAAAACCCCGTCGGGTGCCACTTATGCCCGAGGGAGATGATGAGATGGGTAACCACTTGATGACGAAGTGGTGTACCGAGGAAAGTGGGTGTTGTTTTCAAAACGGATTGGTCGGGTTGCACTGCTATTCCAACCTTACATGTGCAACCACTGCACCCTTTATATGGGAAAGGGCATTATTGAGTACCTAGACCGATACTAGCTTGGAGCCCGCACATTAGTGACGGGGAGAGTTGGTGCTCTCTAGGGGCGGGTCGTGCTGTAGGGCGACCAAGAACCTTTTTATGGGGCACCGGACACACCGTTGGTACCCCGTGCTTGTGATGTGAGATGATTATGGAGCGTGGCTCCACGATGATATTATGTGATAATGTTGGGCACGGGGGTTACTACCAATCGAGTGGATTCCATGTTAGTGTCGTCTAGGGAAAGGTAGTGATCGGGTGCTTACCCCGGGTACTTAAGGTATCGCGGGTCGTGGATGACATGGAAGTTCCCCGGATCTTGTGGGTAAAGTGTGCAACCTCTGCAGAGTGTAAAACTATTCGAATAGCCGTGTCCACGGTCAAGGACAGTTGGGTAACCGCTCTTGGGCTACGCCCACTTGTTTACAAACCAAGTGTGTGTGTTGATAAATGACTTGGGTCAAGTCAAGGACTTGACATGGTTGAGATGGGTCGGTGCCCACTCTATTTATGTTTGATGGGTTGGTGCCCACTCTATTTACGTTGATATCTCAGAACTCTGTCCTCATGGTTACTTGAACTCTCTTGATGCATGCCTTACAAAGTTGTTGAACATGTCATTGCACTCAAAACTAGCTTTCGCAAAATTTACCTATATCATGCATTGTTGTATCTTGAACCAAAACATGGGTTGCTTAAGTAGTACATTCAAAGTACTCATTGGCTTGCCACCGGTTATTTTATTGGCCGGCTTGAAAGAACAGGATATGATGAAGAATACTGATGATTTAACATGCGAGCTAGGGCGCTTCCAGCTTAGAATGCCCGTAGTTTTAAGGCGATGGCATGGGTCCAAGTTATCGGCGAAGATTTCCGCTGCGATGTTATACTCAAGACTCGACCATAATGGTCCTACTTGTGTAATACGGTATGTATGGATGTAAGACTCTTGTTATTCAGCTTCAGGTGTTCAGTGAGCATTGATCTCGGGATCATCAGACACGCAGCATTCGGTGATCACGACTTATGAGTCGGGGTCCCCACAGAGCTGGTATCAGAGCCATCCTGACTGTAGGAAGCCTTAGTTCGCATGGTCGTTAGTTAGGGTAAAATATTTCCAAAACTACTACTAGTTTTCAAAACTATCTATCCTTCTCTTCCCTTCTTAGTTTTTCGAAAACTAAGGTATACTTTCCTTATTGGTCTCTTCCCCTTCAAAACCTTTGGTCACTAGAACCCTTATGCCCCTGACCACTGGATTCCTTGTAATACTCGTGGATAATCTAGAAGGAAGATGCCTTGCCAGACATTCACCGACATCTCCTGAACACAAGATTGGCAACATCACAACAAGACGATACCAACAGAAGATACGTCCTCGAGGAATGAGGACATGAAGACCCAGGAGATGGTGACACCCTTGACACTACCCCAAGGTGATGCAACCTTAGACTATGATGATCAGGGCATAGAATATGCAAGATAATGATATACATCGCTAATAGAGTAACCCTGTCGCTACCGTTGTTGTATCGGCAGCCACCGATGGATGAGAACCTAGTGTTGGGGAACGTTGCAGAAAATTAAAATTTTTCCTACGGTTTCACCAAGATCCATCTATGAGTTCATCTAAGCAACGAGTAATGGGAGAGAGTTTGCATCTACATACCACTTGTACATCGCGTGCGGAAGCTTGCAAGGTGATGATGTAGTCGTACTCGACGTGATTCGAATCACCGATGACCAAGTGCTGAACGGACATCACCTCCTCGTTCAACACACGTATGGCACGGGTGACGTCCCCTCCGTCTTGATCCAGCAAGGAGGAAGGAGAGGTTGAGGAAGACAGCTCCACCGGCAAGACGACGACGGCAGTGATGGTGGAGAGGCAAGATCTCGGCAGGCTTCGCCGAGCACACAACGGAGGAGGAGAGGTGTTGGGAGGGAGGGCTGCGCCTTGGAGATGGGTACCGCAGCCCCCTCCCTCCCCCTTTATATAGGCCCCAGGCGCCGCCCCGAGATCCAATCTCCAAGGGGCGGCGGCCAAGGGGTGGAGTGCCCCCAAGCCAAGTGGGCGCCCCACCCCTAGGGTTTCAACCCTAGGCACAGGGTGGGCCTAGGGGCGCACCAGCCCACTATGGACTGGTTCCTCCCACTTCAGCCCATGGGGCCCTCCGGATGGGTGGCCCCACCCGTGGACCCGGGACCCTTCGGTGGTCCCAGACATTACGGAGACCCCAAAACTTTCCCGATGACCAAATACCACTTCCTATATATTATTCTTTACCTCCGGGCCATTCCAAACTCCTCGTGACGTCCGGGATCTCATCCGGACTCAACAACATTCGTAGTCACATACTAGTCTTCCTAATAACCCTAGCGCCACCGAACCTTATGTGTAGACCCTACGGGTTCGGGAGACACGCAGACATGACCGAGACGACTCTCGGCAATAACCAACAGCGGGTCTGATACCCATGTTGGCTCCCACATGCTCCTCGATGATTTCATCGGTTGAAACACGATGTCGAGGATTCGATCAAACCACGTATGCAATTCCTTTGTCAATCGGTGCGTTATTTGCCCGAGACTCGATCGTCGGTATCCCAATACCTTGTTCAGTCTCGTTGCGGCAAGTCACTTTACTCGACAGTAATGCATGATCCCGTGACCAACACCTTGGTCACCTTGAGCTCATTATGATGATGCATTACCGAGTGGGCCCAGAGATACCTCTCCGTTATACGGAGTGACAAATCCCAGTCTCGATCCATGTCAACCCAACAGATACTTTCGGAGATACCTATAATGCACCTTTATAGTCACCCGATTACGCCAGACGCTTGATACACCCAAGGCACTCCTACGGTATCCGGGAGTTACACGATCTCATGGTCGAAGGAAGAGATACTTGACATTGGCAAAGCTCTATCAGACGAACTACACGATCTTTGTGCTATGCTTAGGATTGGGTCCTGTCCATCACATCATTCTCCCAATGATGTGATCCCGTTATCAACGACATCTAATGTCCATAGTCAAGAAACCATGACCATCTGTTGATCACAACGAGCTAGTCAACTAGAGGCTCACTAGGGACATATTGTGGTCTATGTGTTCACACGTGTATTACGATTTCCGGATAATACAGTTATAGCATGAACAAAAAGACAATTATCATGAACAATGAAATATAATAATACTTTTATTATTGCCTCTAGGGCATATTTCCAACACCTAGACATTTGGTCCGCCTCACCGTAGTGAGCAGGAAAACGGTTCTCCTCATCCCCCGCTCTTGGTGTCGAAGTGTCATCAACGTAACCGACATGATGGACCTCTATTACGCCTTGATAATGTCATTGCATAAAGGATTACCTACCTATTACCATCAACGGCTTAAAAGACAAAAAAGGATCGTCGTGATTAAGAAGACAATAGAAGACCAAGTCAATGCCAGTTATGAGGAGCCACCTTCACCCCATCACTTCAGCAGGCAAGAAGTTGTTGAAGAATCTTCAGGCTCAACCCGGATTGTTTCATCGAACAACTACAAGAGACGAGCAACACCCGAGGAAAACCCGGAGATCGCATGAGGCACAAGGCACGACTCATCGAGTCCGAGAACCCCTAGGGTAGGATGAGTCGTGTACCCCTATGCTTGTGATCGAGTCCGTATGATGGTTCGAGTAGAACCATGAGTGTGTTGCTTGTTCTTATTTGTTGTGTTTTTGATATCAGTCGCCCTTTTTGCCCTAGGCAACAAGTACGCGACTATATCACCTGCCTTGTTTTGTTGTTTGTGTTTGGCCCTTTTTGGCACTTGTTTGTTTGCACTTGCACCATAAAACCCCTTTAGGAATCCCTCTTCTATGCTACTTTTCCCTCTTGTCTCTCTCTCCTCAACTGAAGACCAGCAAGACGAGATGCACCAAGAAATCTGCCTTGGCAACCAACAAGCACTGAAGACTTTTGCTACAACCTCCTCGACCAAGTACAACCCCGTATGTTTACACCTCAAGACTAGAACCCTATTCCTAGACCCTTTGAGACTTCATAAGATACCCCATCTTGAATCCTTAACCATGTGCTTAACCTAAAGAATTGCCAGAGAACCTGTTAAGCCTCCGCCACCTTGCTTATCGCTGGGTTCATTAGGGAACTAGTGGACATAGTGAACGAGCACATTATCTTCCTAAGATAGCGCCAGAACTGACGATGCCATAGGGAGGACCAATCTGAGGATATAGGAATAGAGGACAAATGACTTTATGAGTTTATATCAATGACTTGAGGAATTATACGAGACTATTTGGTGGATTATGAGGCCTTGATGTTGGTAGAAGAACTTGGTGGGATCATGAGTATAGATTAGCATAGCTTTCATTACCCCTGAGTAAATTGGATTTAGTAGGATAATTGTGTTCGCAAGCTGGAATTCTTGGAGGTATTTGGATTCAACTTAGCCATGGGGTATTGATAGGAGACAGTTGATTTTATGTAAATGACTTGGGGGAACATGTAGGAATTCTCATTGTACAAGAGATTTGGATTTAAGTAGGTGATTCTAGTTGAATATAGATGCTGAGTATGTCTACATGGTTCGGAGTAAATTGGATTAGACTGATGATCTCGATCATGATACCATGTTTCTCGGTAGACGATAAACTAGGAGGTTGGACTAATTGTCGGGGTTTACTTAGGCATCTTTGTGGGCGTGACCTTGGAGTATTTCTAGATCACAATAACGGGAATTGGTGGACTGACTATAGTAAGGCATGGACTAACTATAGTAAGGCAGCCCTTTCAAGTATTGGAGATTATAAGGACTTTAGTAGATCATGTGGAACACCAGCATAGGCGTTGGATTTGTAGAATTAATGGATTATGTAGCGATTAATGGAAGTTAATGGGTTGTTGGAGTGGATTCATAGGAAGGAAACAAGATTTTGGAGTGGCTTACGACGTGTTTCCTCAGGATAGAGGTGCTTTATCTTGGACCTTGGAATAGTAGGATGAGCACTTGGGTTGTCCTGTTTTATTCCAGCTTGGAAGCTTGTATGCTCTACCCATGGATTTTTAGGGGTAGCCACACACATGAGTTTGGGGATTGTAGACATGTATGATTTTGTTAGACATCCTCTCGGGAGCCATGAGGATATGAATCACATGAGTGATGATTGGAGTTGACCTATGCAAAATGATGCTATCGGTGATATGATGTGATTTGTTTAAAGTACTAGATAGACTATCGGCATCTCAGGAACTGTGCTCAAGGATGGGATGATAAACATTCACTCGCACACTAGAATCCTTGAAACCCTTATGCCCTACCAAGCCACAACACGGTCAGATCCTGACCTTGGGCTTTGGCACTAGATCGATAAGACCTTGGCCAATACTCAACCGTAAGCATCCCCAATGCCTCAGCCCACTATACGTACCCCATAGACTTCATGGAGTGCTTAGACAAGATAGTTGTCATCATCATTTGGTGACCTAATTGTCCACCCGTAGACGGAAGAAGAGCACGAGCGACACTTGAGGATGGTCCTAGACAAGCTTCTAGAGCACCAACTGTATGCCAAGTTCAGCAAGTGTGAATTTTGGTTGCGTGAAGTTGGATTCTTGGGTCATGTTTAACTGAAGAAGGATTGTCAGTCGATCCCGCTAAGATTGATGCCGTGACGGAATGGCAATCCCCAAGCAATGTGAAGGAAGTCAGAAGCTTCCTCGGACTCGCGGGATATTACCGCAAGTTTGTTAAAGGATTCTCAAGCATTGCCCGACCCATGACTCAGCTCTTGAAGAAGGACAAGAAGTTCGAATGGACGCCGAAGTGCGAAGAGAGCTTCCAGGAGCTGAAGAAGAGAGTGACCACCGCCCGCTTCGCCACACCAGATATACACAAGGAGTTTGTGATATATTGTGATGCGCCAAGAACTGGACTGGAGGTGTTCGATGCAAGAAGGCGAGTCGTAGCCTACCTTTCAAGGCAACTATGGCCTCATGAAGAGAACTATGCTACTCATGACCTTGAGCTAGCAGCGAAGGGTTCATGCCACAAGACATGGCGACATTACCTCTTAGGGAAGCGATGTGAGATATACACGGATCACAAAAGTCTGAAGTATATTTTCACTCAAAGGGAATTGAACATGAGGCAAAGAAGATGGCTAGAATTGATCAAAGATTATGACCTCAGTGTTCAATACCACCCGGGGAAGGCTAATGTGGTAGCAGATGCATTAAGCAGGAAGGCTTGTTCCTTGAATGCTATTCTTAAGGACAAGCTACCCACCTTGTATGAAGAACTTGAAAGCTTCGGGTAGGAACTGGTTGCACCAGGATTCTTAGCTAACCTTGAAGTCAAGCCGACCCTGATGGATGATGTTAAAGAAGCTCAGAAGGGACACGAGAGTATTGAAGGCATCAAGAGGAAGATCAAGGCGGGCAAAGCCCCAGGTTTCACAGAAGATGAGCAAGGAGTCATGTGGTTTGGGAATCGCATTTGCGTACCCAACAAGATTGAGCTCAAGAATCTGATCTGTCAAGAAGCTCACGACACCCCGTATTCCATCCATCCTGGAGGAACCAAGATGTATCAAGACCTGAAGGAAAGATTCTGGTGGCATGGGATGAAAAGGGAGATTGCCACCTATGTTGCAAAGTGTGACGTATGCCAGAGAGTCAAAGCTGAGCATCAGCGACCCGCTAGATTGTTGCAACCCCTCAAGGTGCCTGAATGGAAGTGGGACAAAGTCGGGATGGACTTCATCACCGGTTTACCCAGGTCAAGCAAGGGACATGACTCCATATGGGTCATTGTTGACCATTTGACCAAGGTAGCCCACTTCATTCTTGTCAAGACGACCTACAAGGGGAACCAGTTAGCCAGTCTCCACATCAACCGAATCGTGAGCATTCATGGCGTTCCCAAGGAAATTGTGTCGGATAGAGGAACCCAATTCACCTCAAGGTTCTGGAAGAAGTACCAGGAGGCCATGGGGACCAAGTTGTCCTTCAGCACTGTTTTCCACCCACAAACCGAAGGTCAGACAGAACGAGTGAATCAGATACTCGAAGACATGCTCCGAGCCATTGACCTCCCGTCCAATAAGACCTATCTGAGAGACCATTAGCAACCTGGGTCAGGCAGCACGTCATACACGAAGCTACAACACCGGGTACTTCAAGATTCAATGGAGCACTACACGGAAGTAGAAGCAACAGGAAGACTTGAAGACTACCCCAGATCCAAGTTTCTGTATCCCTTTCCGCGTCTAGTCTGGGAATCTCGGGGAGGAGATTCTTGTAAGGGGGTAGGTCTGTCACACCCTGATTTTCATGCCACAACACTTAAGTCAATAAATAATGCTAAAATGTGGTTTGACAAAAACTTTTGAGTGTTTTGTCTTTTCTTTGATTGAATGTTTGTCTGCTGTTTGCAAGTGCTCTAAAAATCAAATAAATTCTCCAACCCTTATACTCCTTCCCCTTGATCCAAAAACCTTTACCAATGATCATACCATGTGCATAGGACATAAAAATAATTTCTTGCAATAATTATTTGGCCAAATAGTATTTTCAAAGATTAGTTTTCTAAAAACCCCTGAATTGAGATTTGCACTGCAAGTACTTAATTAAGGGCAGTAAAAATCTTTCAAAAAATATATTTGACTCCTATTAGATATAGGATACCCAGGAACCACGAAAATATAATTTTAAAAGTTATTTTCCTATTTTATTTAAAAGCTTTTTCTTAAGGCCAGAAATGGTCTTTAATAGGGAAAAATTATTTTACTGTTTCAAAAAATATTTGACAAAAATTAGGGAAACTCAGTGGATATATATTTTCCATATATAAGAGTTTCAAAACATGGTCAAGTTCAAAATATTGGTCAAATCCCTCAAAAATCCTTTCTGGATATTTCAATCTTTTGAAATATTTACAAAGGAAATATTCTCCAAAAGTTCCAAGGAAATTCTAGCATGTCACATATGACATATTAGATGATCTTGCCAAGTCTCATGACTTGGAGAACAAGATAACATCATCAAATACCCTCAAAACCATTTCTGTCCATTTTGAAGTTTGAGCAACTTCACATTGCCAAACATTTCCAAATATTCTCAAACCTTGTGAACATTCTCAAATGGTCTAATTATTCATCTAGACCAAGTGGCACAAGTTGGAGAACAAGTTATATTTATCAAAGTGCCCCAAAACCCTCTCTGACCAGAATCAAATTTGAACAACTCTACATTACCAACTTTCTCTTCTTGATTTCAACTTTTGTGAGAATTATCACATGACCAAATGAGGCCACTACACCAAGTGGTGCATCAAGGAGAATTGATTTGCATGACTAAATCTTGGTAAAGCCATTTCTGCCAATTTCTAGGGTTTACCAAAGTCACATTGGCAACTTTTCCCAAATGAGCTCAAATTTGGTGGAACACCCTATTTCTAAGTGTCATTCGATCCTGTTAAGTATCATAGCAAATGGAGTTCATTTGCTTGCCCAAACCTGCATCAAACACCTTCTGGCAGAAACTTGAAATGCCTGTTTTGGCCATTTCCACTAATATCCATGGACTCTACTTTTTACCACAACCTCTCCTAGTACCCCTCTAGCACCTGGACGCTCTTATGCCCAAGGAAGCAGTGATGGAGGGGGGAAGAACCCCATTTTTCTACTATGGACAGCAGCATTTCCACTCTCCCTCAACTCCCTCTTCCCTCAAGTGGATCCCCCGGGCATCCAATGCCATTTCCGCATTGTTTACTCCCCCTTTCAGCTGCCAGACACAAGTGGACGCGCGGGTGCACGCAAAAAGCCACGGGTGTCGGCCATTTGCATGCTCTGGAGCGCCTGGCAGGGCGTTCGACCGTTGACGCCGCGTCCCCCGACCACCTCGGGCCTCCCCCGCGCGCCTGCCGATGCGCCTCGGCGTCCACAACACACTACGCGGTCGGCCCCCTTCTCTCTCCCCCTCCCCGCGCCACCGCGCTAGCAAACACCGGCCGCCCGGGCGCGCCAATGGTGTGGCTCACGCGCGCGCACCTCTGACCTCTCCCCGCTCCCTCTCTCTCTTCCTGGCGTGTAACGCCCCGGATCCGATGCGCCAGGTGTCTGCCTGTTATTCGCTGTCGTTGCCATGTCATGTGCTTGCGTGTTGCACTTTGCCATTTCATCATATGCATTTCATATCATGTCATCATGTGCATCTCATTTTGCATACATGTTCGTCTCATGCATCCGAGCATTTTCCCCGTTGTCCGTTTTGCAATCCGGCACTCCTATGTCCCCCTGTGTTCCCTTTTTGTCTCCTGTTGTGAGTGGGTATTAAACTTTCTCGGAATGGCCCGAGGTTTGCCAACCGGCCTTGGTATAGCACCGGTAGACCGCCTGTCAAGTTTCGTGCCATTTGGAGGTCGTTTGATACTCCAACGGTTAACCAGGTAACCGTAAAGCCCTCTTTGGGTTGCAGCCCAACACCCCTTCCAAAGTGGCCCAAAACCCAGCAAACTCCCTTCCATGCTCTCGGTCGTTCGATCACGATCGCGTGGCCGAAAACCGCTCCTCATTTGGACTCTCCTAGCTCCCTCTACCTATAAATATGCCCTCCCCTTCCATTTTCGCGGTCTAATCCCCCCAAACCCTAGATCTTTTCTTCTCTCGCCGCCGGACATGTCCGTCCCGGACCGGACGAAGCCCGCGCCGCCGCCCTCCACCACTCCCCACGCGCCACGTGGCACCCGCGCCCTCCCCATCGCCATGCGGCCATGGAGCCCATCCGGGCCCAGCGGGCCCGATCCGCCGCTTGCTGCCGCAGGATGCCCGCCGCCGCCGTCCTCGGCGTGCTCCGCCGCCCGCCGCCGTCGCCACACCGCGCCTCGCCGCCGCCTCCGCTCCTCCGCCGCCTCACCGCTCGCCCGGCTCCCAGCGAGCCCGCCAGCGCGCCGCCCTCCGTCACTGCCATCCCGCCGCCTTTCTCTTCTCTCCGCCAAGGCTCTCACACACGGGCGGGCACAGCCAGCACTGCGCTCCCGCGCCTCCCGCCGCTCTGGCGCTGGCTCAAGCGCCGCCCGCGTCGTCCCGCTGCGTCGGAGCACCACCGAGGGGCCGGATCCGCGAGATCCGGCGCCCTCGGCCGATCACGCCGCGCCAGATGGGTCCTGCCCAGCGCCGCCCAGCTCGCGTCGCCCGCCTGCCTGCCTCCTCCCTCATCTTGGGCCGAAGCCCAGGGTGAGCAGCCCCTTTCCCCCGCTCTGTGCGTCTTTTAGTTTTCGTGCGCCCGCTCGTTTTTTTCAGAAACACCTGAGTCCCAGTTTTCTGACATTTTCATGCCATGTTCATGCCATCGCATCTCTGCATCCGTAGCTCCGTTTCGTGCGTATAATATGTCAAATTGTTCGTCTCGACGAGTACTTCATTTCATTCCATTGCATCATTTTCAGTTGAGCTCATCTTGATGCCTGAAATGCTGTTGGAAGAGTGCATGTTGATGTTAATCTGCTGAAACTGTTATAACTTGCTCTTTTATCATTTTTGCCATGATTGATGTGTGCATCCTATGAGGTTGAGCTCTACATGAATGTTGATCTATGCCATGCCATCTTTCCAGGGGTGTCAACCATGTATTTTTGTGATTTGTGTGCTGAGTGCATCGAGCTTGTTAAGTAGGGTAGTTCTTTGTGTTGCTTTTCCCGACAGATTCTCATTATATTTTGTTGCTATGTTAACATGCTTCTACTAATCATTCTATGCATAATCTGGAGATGCTCTATAAACATGTTTTGATCTACATGTCATGATCTATCCATTCATGCCCTTGTTTGCAATTATAACCTGCTGGAACATGTTGGGATCTTTCTCCAAAGTTGCTTGAAAATGTTGCTATCACCGATAACATTAAGTTCACTTGTTCCCATGTGTTTTCCTAGTGATCCATGCATCCTATGACCTTGATCTTGCCATGCCTAGCTCCATAAACATGCCTTCTTACTGTTGGTTGCCTTGCCATGCCATGTATTGCTCTGTGGTGAGTGGTTCAAGCTCACGAACATGCCTACTTATTGTTGTTCCTGCCATGTATGAATCTGTAATATAACTTGCCATGTTTACATGGGTGCCATCATATTTTCTATGCCTTTTTGGCTCATGGTCAGTAAGGGACTTTTGATCTATGATTTTAGTAGATTCATGCCATGCCTTTGTTTACCATGATAAGTTCCTGTAACATGTTGTTTGGTTGCTCTAAACATTGCAACTTGATGTTATTTCTACTAAAGTCCGAATCAGTTATTATTTGCAATATCTCCATGTCATTTTGAGCATGTTCTAGTTGTTTCTGGAGATAGCTCAGTGTTCATGTTTTGTTATGCTTTACCTGTACTTCATGCCCATGCCTTTTGTTATTATGTTGGGGTGCTGTAGCATATTGTTTTGATGCTTGTAAGATGCCTAGTTGCTGTTTTGGATGATTGTTGCTATGACTTGTATAGTGTGTATGTGTTGCACCGTTGTTCGCTTTTGAGTGTGTTCTATATGAAACTTGCTTGTTTTTGCATGTAGCTTCATATTACCATGTTGCATCCTTGTTTTGAGGTGCTTGCTTGATGTTTGGGTGCATTTTGCATCAATGCCATGCTTAACTTGTTTTGCTCATATCTTCCAGGCCGTAGCTCCGAATCTAATGAACTTTATATGTAACTTGACTAGAATTTCGTGTAGATCATCTTGGTACATCTTAACTTGCTGTTTAACAACTTGAACATAAGGTTTATTCAGTTCTGGACCAATTTCTAAATTTGCATATGAGGACTTACCGGAATTGTTATATGTTGTTCCCGACCTCATTTAAACTTGCCTTGATGTATTGTTCTTGTTTGCATCATCTCTTGCCATGAGTAGCTTCATGTAGTTTTGTCATGCATCATGCTTGTTGTGCATCATGCCTTGTTCATGTGTGGTGTGTTTACCTATGTTGTGTGCTTCTTCTTGTTAGTTCCTGTTTCGTTGCGATCGTGAGGATTCGTTCGTCTATGATTGGTTCGGCTTCATCCGTTCGTCTTCTTCATGGACTCGTTCTTCTTCCTTGCGGATTTCGTGCAAGATGACCGTTACCTGGATCTCACTACTATCATTGCTATGCTAGTTGCTTCGTTCTATCGCTATGCTGCGCGACCTATTACCTGTTTATCAAGCCATCCCAAATTGCCATGAACCTCTAACCTTTGACACCGTTCCTATGCAAACCGTTGTTTGGCTATGTTACCGCTTTGCTCAGCCCCTCTTATAGCGTTGCTAGCTGCAGGTGAAGTTGAAGATTTCTCCATGGTGGACAGGGTTATGTTGGGATATCACAATATCTCTTATATTATTAATGCATCTATATATCTGGTAAAGGGTGGAAGGATCGGCCTTATGCTTGGTGTTTTGTTCCACTCTTGCCGCCCTAGTTTCCGCATACCGGTGTTATGTTCCCGGATTTTGTGTTCCTAACGCGGTCGGGTGATTTATGGGACCCCCGACAGTTCGCTTTGAATAAAACTTGTCCAAAGAAGGCCCAACATTGACTTTTACCATTTGCCTCACCACCACCTACTTTTTCCTTGGGAGTCGCTCTCTCGAGGGTCATCTTTATTCAGCCCCCGGCCAATGCTTGTCTAAGTGTTGGTCCAAACTAGAGCGCTTTAGGCGCCACCTCAAGGAAACTTGAGGTCTGGTTTTAGTTGTACGGACTGCTCATCCGGTCGTGGCTCGAGACGAGATACGCGCTGCTACTATCGGGATGTCAAGACACCGGAGGTCTTGCTGGTCTTGTTTTATCATTGTCGAAATGTCTTGATGTACCGGATACCGAGTCCGATCGGAGTGTCTCGGGTGAAGGTCTACTCTTCGTTGATCGCGAGAGCTTGTCATGGGCTAAGTTGGGACACCCCGCAGGTATAAACTTTCGAGAGCCGTGCGGCGGTTATGTGGCAGATGGGAATTTGTTAATGTCCGTTGTAGATAACTTGACACCAGATCCGAATTAAAACGCATCAACCGAGTGTGTAGCCGTGATGGTCTCTTCTCGGCGGAGTCCGGGAAGTGAACACGGTTTCTGTGTTATGTTTGACGTAAGTAGGTGTTCAGGATCACCTCTTGATCATTGCTAGCTTCACGACCGCTCCGCTTGTTCTCTTCTCGCTCTTATTTGCGCTTGTTAGCCACCATACTTGCTTAGTCGCTGCTGCAACCTCACCACTTTACCCCCTTCCTTTCCCATTAAGCTTTGCTAGTCTTGATACCCATGGTAATGGGATTGCTGAGTCCTCGTGGCTCACCAGATACTTCCAAAACCAGTTTGCAGGTGACGCAACCAAGCTCAAGGAGGAGCTCGATGAAGATCTTGCCCTTTGTGTTGTTTCGTTCTAGTTGAGCGAGAGTGGAGCCCAGTTGGGGTCGATCGGGACCTTTGTCGCATTTGGGGTTCTTCTTTTATTTTGGTTCTCGTAGTCGGACCTTGATTGTATCTGGATGATGTAATGCTTTATTCATGTAATTGTGTGAAGTGGCGATTGTAAGCCAACTATGTATCTCTTTCCTTATGTATTACATGGGTTGTGTGAAGATTACCTCACTTGCGACATTGCTTTCAATGTGGTTATGCCTCTAAGTCGTGCTTCGACACGTGGGAGATATAGCCGCATCGAGGCGCTACAAGTTGGTATCGAGCCTTCCCGACCTTAGGAGCCCCACCGCTTGATCGCTTTTAGCGGCCGAGTTGTGTCTAGAAAATGTTTTGAGTCATTTAGGATTATATATATCGGAGAGTTAGGAATTTTTTTACTCCCCGCCTCTTCATCGCTCTGTAAGGCATCCCGACGAGAGTTTTGACTCTTCTCTTCTCAAATTTCACTAAAAAATTTTAGGATCACGCTGGTATCTTGGAATCGTTCGATGGTTTTATGATGAGAACATTGTCTTGGTGCCTCCTGTCAGGGTTTAGTGGAAGTGTCCCGGAGTTGAGCTCGAGGTGTTGTCGCCATAATTTTATCGTTGCAGTTCGAATACCTGAGTTTAGTACGCCGACATCGAAAATCTCTTTTATGCAGTTGTTGGTGAGATAACCCGATAACCCAAGATCGAGGTGAGTACGGAGTATTGCCATGACTTGTATAACGGATGCTTTTCAAGGTTGAGGTACACGATTTCGAAGGTTTCTTGGTTATGTGTTGACGGATGGATACAGCTTGGATGTAGGTATTGTTAGTTTGGGTGAGATATATTGCTTCCTGTATCCCCAACACCGATTGCATAACCGTAAAGTTTCGGAGTTTATAGGTGGGAATTCAAGTAGCTCCTAGTATATCTTTCCGACAGATGCATGATATGGGATTGGGTAAATCTCTATCATATGTATTTGTTCCGCTTATTCTCGCAAGCCAGTCTTTTGTTTTATTTTATTTGTGGTATTCGAGTTGCTTCAAGTCAAATGTTGAATCCATACCTTTCCTAAACGGTGTTCTCATATTGCTATGTGAATACTAATCCTTTTGATCATTGATTTTGTCATGTCAACTCCTTTCCAACCGTGTGCTTCTCTTCAAGTGGATCCGATCATTCTCCCCATCCGCAAGATCATTTCTAAGTTTTCTCAACGGTGTTTGTTTCATCCGTCCCAAGTTGCCTTTGTTTCCCGCCCTCCCATCCTTTTTTTTCTTCAAGGACACAGTTTTCTTAATCAAGTATCCATTTATTCATGTGAAGTCTCTTCATTCTTTTCAATTAATGTTCTTATCCGGTGATTTCCCACGAAAATGCTCACGTGCTTCAAGTTCATCATCCTTCATTGTTGTTTCTTCTCCGGTGGATCCAATTCAAGATTTCAGTATTGATCAAATTCTTTTTTCCTCATTTCAATGTCTTCTCATACCGGTGCACCTCATTATCATTCTACTTCTCGCTATTTGTTATTCCGGAGTGCTCGAGATATCTCGAAGATTCGTGTTTCCTTTGTGCATTCGTTCAAGCTGTTTTGAGATTGGTATCTTATTCAAGTCATTTAATTCAACCGGTGCAACATCTCTTTTAAATATTTTCAACGGTGTTTTCCTTTGAGTGGGTCCTAACCCACAGGTCTTTTCCCAGGATCTTACCTGACTCTTGTAATTATTCTGGAGCTATCCCAAATTCTTTTCCAAGTTTGACGTAAGAATGAGTTATCATCAGTCAAATGCTTTTCTCCAAGATCTTTCAAATTCTTTTCATAGTTGGCTCAACCTCTTTGCTTTTGATTCTTCCGGTGTGCCTCAATAATTTTGGGTGGTGTTTCTCGTTGTCATTCTCATCATGTAAAGACCGAAGAAGGATTTCTCTTAAATCTTGTCCGTTCTCTTGAAGATTCATGGTTCTAGCTTCATGCTATCCTCATAATTGTTTTGATTGTGACAATTCTTTTCTTACCATCCGGAGCATTTCATGAGTTGTTTCTATTTCTTTCCTCCGAAGGCCATCATGTCATAATTCTTCATTCTCAGTGTGTAGCTATCGTTCTCCAAATCTTACCGGTGCATCGTTCAAATATCCTCTAATCAGTTCATGATCTCTTCGTTCTCATGTATCTAAATCCCCTAGAGTATCTTCATTCATTTTCAAATTCTTTCTGGTGAATTGTGCCCTTAGTACTCTCTTTTCAGTTCTTACGGTGGTTCTTTCAAGATCTCTCTTCCTTGTTCATCATATCAATTCATTTGCTGTTCCAATCCTACCGGTGGTTCGTTGAAGACCTTCTCAAGTTTTGATATATCTCTTTTAATCCTTTCTACGAGAATAAGTAGTATGCCAAATCTGTTGCTTGTCATCAATTTAAATTGGTGAAGGATACGATAACATAATTCTTATTCTTGTTTCATCCAAGTGATTAATCCTTTCCTTCGGAGTTTGTTCAGAGGAATAAATTCTTGGCTTCTTGTTGTTCATCTTTCTTTCGAGCTCTAAGTTTTCCAGATTATCTCGTCATGAAGCTCCATCTAAATCATAGCAAGGCTTCACCTTGTGTTTTCAACTTCTCTTTCTTTTTATCATCCGTTTACTACCGGAGTGGTGGTTCGTCAAGGATTCTTTTCATTCTTCAATTGTTCTTCAAGTTTTCTCTTGAAGTTAAGATCCGCCAAGCTATACTCTAAAATAAACATGGTGCTCAACGCATGTCTTGTTTTGAGGAGTTCAAGCATTCTTCATCTTGCATTCCAAAGTGCAATTCTTTCTACCTTAGCTTTTGAGGTGGTATTATATCATTCTTGGCAATTTCCATTCATGTTTCATGATTCATATGTTGTCAAGAATGAGGTATTTTAAATCCATCATTTTTCTCTTCGTTCAATAGATCTTATCAACCAATCAACTTCTTCTTTGGAGTGATCTTGGTATAGATTTCACCTAAAGCCTTCCCTAAGGAATGTTGCTATTGTGGTGCTTATCAATGATCCAAGCTTTCTCCATATCCTTCTCGGTGAAAGAGGTTTTTCATCTCTTCATTGTTCTCAAGCAAGCAATTGTTTCCGTTAGTGGCCAGTTGTCACCTCATAATTTTGGGATGTTTTCCATAAGCCCACTACAAGCTTATTTTTCGTTGTTGGTTTTCCAACAACTTCGTTCAATCCTTCTTCGCAAGGATGCTTTCCAAGTTCATTTGCGGCAGAAATTGTCATTTTCTTCTCCGCCCCTTTATCCCAACAATCTATCTTCTATTATTTCTTCTGGAGGCATGGTGAGGTTGCTCTCTTCACTCATCATCTCGAATTGTGAAGATCATGTTATTTTCTTGCTTATCCATTTAACCGCAGTGTTGTGTTCTCATTCAAGTTCTTTCATGTTATCAAGTTTTGCCACTCTTTTCAACCTGAGTGCTGTCTGAAATCCTTCTTACCCATTGTGCCATTCTTTCAATAGTTCCAGAGGCAGTGTGTTGTTGATTTCATCAAGTATCTTCCAATCTTCTCAAGTTCATGTTCTATTCCTTCCATGTTCAACCGGAGTGCTGCCCGAATTCTTCCTTTCTCATCTTGTTTTAGCCGGAGTGGTTTCGAATTCTATCTTGTCCATTAAACTCTTGATTCATGTCTTTGCAACCTTCAAGTTCCCATAATGTTACTTGTTGCTTTTTTCTAACGAATTGTTTGCAATCTCGTTCATCTCTATTGTACTCTTTCTTTTAAATTGCTCAACCTCTCAAGGTTCAAGGTTTCACTCTGCTCACAAAGAAGCAACTTAGTTTTTCCTCTTATCTTCCTCTTCCTTTCTCCTCCGGTGCCATCCTAGATCTCGGGACGAGATCCTCTCGTAGTGGTGGAGTGTTGTAACGCCCCGGATCCGATGCGCCAGGTGTCTGCCAGTTATTCGCCGTCATTGCCATGTCATGTGCTTGTGTGTTGCACTTTTCCATGTCATCATATGCATTTCATATCATGTCATCATGTGCATCTCATTTTGCATACATGTTCGTCTCATGCATCCGAGCATTTTCCCCGTTGTCCGTTTTGCAATCCGGCACTCCTATGTCCCCCGGTGTTCCCTTTTTGTCTCCTGTTGTGAGTGGGTATTAAACTTTCTCGGAATGGCCCGAGGTTTGCCAAGCTGCCTTGGTATAGCACCGGTAGACCGCCTGTCAAGTTTCGTGCCATTTGGAGGTCGTTTGATACTCCAACGGTTAACCAGGTAACCGTAAAGCCCTCTTTGGGTTGCAGCCCAACACCCCTTCCAAAGTGGACCAAAACCCAGCAAACTCCCTTCCATGCTCTCGGTCGTTCGATCACGATCGCGTGGCCGAAAACCGCTCCTCATTTGGACTCTCCTAGCTCCCTCTACCTATAAATATGCCCTCCCCTTCCATTTTCGCGGTCTAATCCCCCCAAACCCTAGATCTTTTCTTCTCTCGCCGCCGGACATGTCCGTCCCGGACCGACGAAGCCCGCGCCGCCGCCCTCCACCACTCCCCACGCGCCACGTGGCACCAAGCCCTCCCCATCGCCATGCTCATGGAGCCCATCCGGGGCCCAGCTGGCCCGGATCCGCCGCCGCTGCCAGGATGCCCGCCGCCGCCGTCCTCGGCGTGCTCCGCCGCCCGCCGCCGTCGGCCACCGCGCCTCGCGCCCGCCTCTGCTCCTCCGCCGCCTCGCCGCTCCGCCCGCTCCGCCGCGAGCCCGCCGGCGCCGCCCTCCGTCACTTGCTGCTGGCCTTTCTCTTCCTCCACCGCCCTTCTCCTCACACACGGACGGGCCAGGCCTGGCCATGCCGCTGGCAAGGCCTCCCGCCCGCTCCGGCGCTGGCCTGCTGCGCCCCGCGTCGTCCCTTCGTCGAGCACCACCGAGGGGATCCGGCGAGATCCGGCGCCCTCGGCCGATCACGCCGCGCCAGATGGGTCCCGGCCAGAGCGCCGCCCAGCTCACGCAGATCGGCCCGCCCGCCTGCCTCCTCCCTCGTCTTGGGCCGAAGCCTGGGTGAGCAGCCCTTTCCCCGCTCTGTCGGCGTCTTTTCGTTTCGTCGCCCGCTGCGTTTTTTCGTAAACACTGAGTCCCGCTCGACATTTTCATGCCATGTTCATGCCATCGCATCTCTGCATCCGTAGCTCCGTTTCGTGCGTATAATATGTCAAATTGTTCGTCTCGACGAGTACTTCATTTCATTCCATTGCATCATTTTCAGTTGAGCTCATCTTGATGCCTGAAATGCTGTTGGAAGAGTGCATGTTGATGTTAATCTGCTGAAACTGTTATAACTTGCTCTTTTATCATTTTTGCCATGATTGATGTGTGCATCCTATGAGGTTGAGCTCTACATGAATGTTGATCTATGCCATGCCATCTTTCCAGGGGTGTCAACCATGTATTTTTGTGATTTGTGTGCTGAGTGCATCGAGCTTGTTAACTAGGGTAGTTGTTTGTTCTTTGTTTTCTGATGATTCTGTTATATTTTGTTGCTATGTTAACATGCTTCTACTAATCATTCTATGCATAATCTGGAGATGCTCTATAAACATGTTTTGATCTACATGTCATGATCTATCCATTCATGCCCTTGTTTGCAATTATAACCTGCTGGAACATGTTGGGATCTTTCTCCAAAGTTGCTTGAAAATGTTGCTATCAGCCTGATAACATTAAGTTCACTTGTTCCCATGTGTTTTCCTAGTGATCCATGCATCCTATGACCTTGATCTTGCCATGCCTAGCTCCATAAACATGCCTTCTTACTGTTGGTTGCCTTGCCATGCCATGTATTGCTCTGTGGTGAGTGGTTCAAGCTCACGAACATGCCTACTTATTGTTGTTCCTGCCATGTATGAATCTGTAATATAACTTGCCATGTTTACATGGGTGCCATCATATTTTCTATGCCTTTTTGGCTCATGGTCAGTAAGGGACTTTTGATCTATGATTTTAGTAGATTCATGCCATGCCTTTGTTTACCATGATAAGTTCCTGTAACATGTTGTTTGGTTGCTCTAAACATTGCAACTTGATGTTATTTCTACTAAAGTCCTAATCGCTTATTATTTGCAATATCTCCATGTCATTTTGAGCATGTTCTAGTTGTTTCTGGAGATAGCTCAGTGTTCATGTTTTGTTATGCTTTACCTGTACTTCATGCCCATGCCTTTTGTTATTATGTTGGGGTGCTGTAGCATATTGTTTTGATGCTTGTAAGATGCCTAGTTGCTGTTTTGGACAGATTGTTGCTATGACTTGTATAGTGTGTATGTGTTGCACCGTTGCTCCGTTTTGAGTGTGTTCTATATGAAACTTGCTTGTTTTTGCATGTAGCTTCATATTACCATGTTGCATCCTTGTTTTGAGGTGCTTGCTTGATGTTTGGGTGCATTTTGCATCAATGCCATGCTTAACTTGTTTTGCTCATATCTTCCAGGCCGTAGCTCCGAATCTAATGAACTTTATATGTAACTTGACTAGAATTTCGTGTAGATCATCTTGGTACATCTTAACTTGCTGTTTAACAACTTGAACATAAGGTTTATTCAGTTCTGGACCAATTTCGAAATTTGCATATGAGGACTTACCGGAATTGTTATATGTTGTTCCCGACCTCATTTAAACTTGCCTTGATGTATTGTTCTTGTTTGCATCATCTCTTGCCATGAGTAGCTTCATGTAGTTTTGTCATGCATCATGCTTGTTGTGCATCATGCCTTGTTCATGTGTGGTGTGTTTACCTATGTTGTGTGCTTCTTCTTGTTAGTTCCTGTTTGCTATGATCGTGAGGATTCGTTCGTCTATGATTGGTTCGGCTTCATCCGTTCGTCTTCTTCATGGACTCGTTCTTCTTCCTTGCGGGATTTCAGGCAAGATGACCGTTACCCTGGATCTCACTACTATCATTGCTATGCTAGTTGCTTCGTTCTATCGCTATGCTGCGCGACCTATTACCTGTTTATCAAGCCATCCCAAATTGCCATGAACCTCTAACCTTTGACACCTTTCCTATGCAAACTGTTGTTTGAATATGTTACAGCTTTGCTCAGCCCCTCTTATAGCGTTGCTAGCTGCAGGTGAAGTTGAAGATTTCTCCATGGTGGATAGGGTTATGTTGGGATATCACAATATCTCTTATATTATTAATGCATCTATATATCTGGTAAAGGGTGGAAGGATCGGCCTTATGCTTGGTGTTTTGTTCCACTCTTGCCGCCCTAGTTTCCGTCATACCGGTGTTATGTTCCCGGATTTTGTGTTCCTAACGCGGTCGGGTGATTTATGGGACCCCCCCTGACAGTTCGCTTTGAATAAAACTTGTCCAGCAAGGCCCAACATTGACTTTTACCATTTGCCTCACCACCACCTACTTTTTCCCTTGGGAGTCGCTCTCTCGAGGGTCATCTTTATTCAGCCCCCCCGGGCCAATGCTTGTCTAAGTGTTGGTCCAAACTAGAGCGCTTTAGGCGCCACCTCAAGGAAACTTGAGGTCTGGTTTTAGTTATACGGACTGCTCATCCGGTCGTGGCTCGAGACGAGATACTGCGCGGCTACTATCGGGATGTCAAGACACCGGAGGTCTTGCTGGTCTTGTTTTATCATTGTCGAAATGTCTTGATGTACCGGATACCGAGTCGATCGGAGTGTCTCGGGTGAAGGTCTACTCCTTCGTTGATCGCGAGAGCTTGTCATGGGCTAAGTTGGGACACCCTGCAGGTATAAACTTTCGAGAGCCGTGCGGCGGTTATGTGGCAGATGGGAATTTGTTAATGTCCGTTTGTAGATAACTTGACACCAGATCCGAATTAAAACGCATCAACCGAGTGTGTAGCCGTGATGGTCTCTTCTCGGGAGTCCGGAAGTGAACACGGTTTCGTGTTATGTTTGACGTAAGTAGGTGTTCGTGATCACCTCTTGATCATTGCTAGCTTCACGACCGCTCCGCTTGTTCTCTTCTCGCTCTTATTTGCGTTTGTTAGCCACCATACTTGCTTAGTCGCTGCTGCAACCTCACCACTTTACCCCCTTCCTTTCCCATTAAGCTTTGCTAGTCTTGATACCCATGGTAATGGGATTGCTTGAGTCCTCGTGGCTCACCAGATACTTCAAAACCAGTTTGCGGTGCCTATGTTACCGAAAGGTGACGCAACCAAGCTCAAGGAGGAGCTCGATGAAGATCTTGCCCTTTGTGTTGTTTCGTTCTAGTTGAGCAGAGTGGAGCCCAGTTGGGGTCGATCGGGGACCTTTGTCGATTTGGGGTTCTTCTTTTATTTTGGTTCGTAGTCGGACCTTGATTGTATCTGGATGATGTAATGCTTTATTCATGTAATTGTGTGAAGTGGCGATTGTAAGCCAACTATGTATCTCTTTCCTTATGTATTACATGGGTTGTGTGAAGATTACCTCACTTGCGACATTGCTTTCAATGTGGTTATGCCTCTAAGTCGTGCTTCGACACGTGGGAGATATAGCCGCATCGAGGCGCATAAGTTGGTATCGAGCCTTCCCGACCTTAGGAGCCCCACCGCTTGATCGTTTTAGC